>JAHWFO010017950.1:494741-520281 GCA_023313115.1 Rhysida immarginata | reverse complement strand
TCACTTCTTAAACGCTGATCCATAACGCTGTCCGATTTTTCTCCAGAATTCGTTGGTAAGTATGAACGTCTACCTTTACTATTATCATTCAACTTTATTATTGCCATTAATTTATGTTTTATTTTTAATAAGATAATTTAAAAATAAATCAAATTTACATTTTATTTTCACCATCTGCAGGATATATCAATGGATATCAATCGTGGACTTAAACGAAAGCGCTCTTCATACGAAGCTTGTTACAAGCTGAAAATTATTGCGTACGCAGAGGTGCATGGGAATAGAGCTGCTGAAAGGGAGTTTTCTGTGTCTGAGAAGAATGTCAGAGACTGGCGTAAGAACAAGGAAACTCTCGCAACGATGCCCAGACACAAGAAAGCACTAAGAGGACAACCAGCAGTCTATCCAGAGATGGAAAAACAGTTGGCCGAATGGATAACGGACCAAAGATGCGATGGCTATATAGTGAATATGCTACTAATTCGTTTGCAAGCCAAGAAGATGGTTACGGATCCTGCGTTTAAGGCCTCTATTGGATGGGCACGTCGATTTCTGGTGAGACATGGTTTATGTATTCGCCAGAAAACTAAAATATCCCAGAAACTTCCCAAGGAATTGGATCATCAGGTGACGCAGTTTCATAGTTTTATTATCAAACAGAGGAAAATATATGACTTTGAAATTAGCCAAATAGGAAACATGGATGAAACTCCTATGTGGTTTGACTTTCCTGGTAATCGTACAATAGACGCCAAAGGAAAGAAGTCTATCCCGATTCGAACAACAGGCCATGAGAAGACGCATTTCACAGTGGTACTTGGTTGCATGGCTGACGGCACGAAGTTAAAACCGATGTTGATCTTCAAGAGGAAGACGATTCCAAAAGGAGAGAAGCTAGCTCCTGGAGTGGTGGTACACTGCCATCCCAAGGGGTGGATGGACGAGGATGGAGTTAACCTCTGGCTGACCAAGGTATGGAATGTAAGACCTGGTGCCCTTCTAAGGAAGAAAGCATTACTCGTCTGGGACCAGTTTCGTGCGCATAAAACGGACAACATTAAAGAGCAACTCAAGAAATTGAACACTTTTCAGGCAGTCATACCAGGGGGGCTCACGCCTCTACTACAGCCCTTGGATGTTGTCTTAAACAAACCGTTTAAAGACAGACTACGGCAGAAATGGATTTCATGGATGGCGTCAGGAGATAAAGAACTGACCAAGGGAGGAAACATTAAAAAACCCAGTTTGTCCCTGATAACGTCATGGGTTAAATCCAGCTGGGATGACATTCCATCTCAAATGGTTGTGAAAAGCTTTTTGAAAACTGGAATAGCCAACAAGCTGGATGGAACAGAAGACGATTTTTTATGGATAGAGGAAGATGACAATGAAGAGGAGGAAGAGCACGAGCAGGAACAAGAGGACAGTCCAGGTTGGGACACTGATATGGAGCTGACGGAAGAGACGTGGAATGAACTTTTTGGGGAGAGTGAGGATGAGAGTTTTGAGGGATTTTGATACATTTTTTTGTTTTTTAAATAAACTAGCTTCAACATTGCATTTTGTGTGTTTGTTTTGATTTTTCAGTGATGTAATTAGCATTATCGATTATGATGTCATGGCTTGAATTTTAAGGGGAAAAAAAATTTTGTACCAAAATTTACTTTAAATTTGGGGGTGCGACTTATATTCGGGGGCGACTTATAATCGGGCATTTACGGTACCTACATTAAATTACCTAAGAGTCCATTAAGATGACTAATTTTCAGAAATATATATCCATGTATAATTTATTTATTTTTTATCTTTTTCAGTTGAATTACATGATGTATTTGAATCCTCAACATTCATATTCTTAGTTTTTGAACTGTAAGTATATTTTTGATTTTATAAGCTCTTTCTATTCTTGTCTTTTAATTCTTTTCTATTTAACAACAACGAAAGAAAAGAAAGCACTATTCCACATAAATGAATTTTATAAAATAAAAGCTTGATGTACTTTTCAGAGTTCTGTCTTCTTCATCAGTAAGAAACAACAAGGAGACAAAGAGCTCCAAAATGTACATAAGAGTTTTTATTTTATAAAATTCATTTATATGCAATAGTGGTTTCTTTTCTTCCTTTGTTGTTACCCAAAACTTTGGGCATTAGGATAGCTTATATTTCTATTTCTTTTTTGTTTGTTTTTGTAACCTCTCATACATGGACAATTACAAATATTCACAAACATGAAGTCCAAATGAAAATTCAGTATAATATGATTCATAGTAATTCCCACTGATCACAATACATTTTTGAGCGCATTTGTACAAGTTTTGAGAATCCTCGGACAGAATCCTCCTAAATACCATAATTTTCTTGGTATGTACTTTATGTACCTAAGATAGCAATTCAGCCTCAGGGAGTGATCTGCCATATTTGTTCAAACTTGCAGTGCATTATGGTTGTCTGATTTTTAAAGGCTTTAGACTTTATATTTTTCCATAAAAAGAAGAAATGAGAAATATTCAAAATAAATGAGCATATAACAAAATTTATTCATTACAGTTAAACTTACATTATATCAGAAATAAATTTATTTAAAGTCCTTCAAAATTGGAATCATCTGTGTCCAAGTTCTTAGTTAGGCCTATGGTGTGTTTTGATAGACTCACGGACCTCGCGATAATAGGGTTTTCTCTCTCTGAATCGTTTCGATAGGTTTTCGTGTGGTGATCTCTCCAGTTTCGATAGAACCGAGAATCTCATAAGAAGGTAGTCGCAGGCCCCATGAAACGGTCTGAGCTTTCAAGGCCGTACAGCTTCATGAGAACCAATCCTGCTTGTTTAAAGATGGCAGCAGCTATAGAGGATTTGTATGGATAGATCGAGTATTGTGGCATTCGTGGAGCTATAACGCAATAATACAACTTGTTGATGCCTAGTTTCAACAATGTCAACAGTAAATTACAATTAGTGTTGGAATTGAAAAGAAATAAACAGTAATAAACAAGAAATCTCCGATACAACGCATGAAGAAAGTGCGAAAACTGAAAGTGGAACGGCTCCTAAACAAAGATTACCTCCCCGCAGCGTTTCGATAGCAAGATCATTGCATTTCTCACTTTAGCTCACTGGCCACGGTTACAAGAGTTAGCTCTTGCTAGGTCTGTGAGTCTATCAAAACATAACCATAATTACTGTTTCTTCTTCTTCCTAGTGTTCGATTCCCATGATTGAATCATCCACAGGACTGGTAATTCCTGCTTTCACAAAAGCATTCAAATTGTATTTTCTTATACTGTCTACTATGCAAATGAAAGATTGACAGATATCCGTTTGATAGATAATTCAAAGGTTTTGTCTCTACATCTTTATAAATACCGATTTGTAGCAAACATCGTTAAAACTGCGGAATAACGTCCCCTAACTTCTTTGACTGATATCATCAAGACTGGTTGGATTCATGTATTGCATTTATTATTGTGTCAGCTCTAGTTAATGGCTAAGTATTTTGCCTTACTTTTTGAACTTTATTATTACAGAGTTCATGCAGAATAACAGTCACTAAACCACTTTGCTGACAAACGTCGCAGCTTGGCGGCCGTCTTGAAAAACGGAAGAGAGCCATTGAATTTGCTTTTGCAATAAATATACGTGGGTTGGGGCAAAAGTCATGGCAACTATTTTTTTCCTTGAAGATACCAGTTCGGTTGGAAAATGTGACATATACAGACGAAAGGACAAGGTGTTAACTACATGTGTGGACAATGAATAGCACTGAAATATCGTAACACACTAATTTATTACGGTAGTATACAGGGCAATATGGCCTTCACGGTGCAAAAGAATGACAACACAGTACACATAAAGTTGACATGACAAACCTGGGCCTAAAGACCCTCAAAGTAGTCCCCTGCTACTGTGATCACACGCTGCCAACGACGTGGGAGGCGCTGAATATCATCAGCCTCAGGCGCTGAATTACCATCAGCCCGAACGTTGCTCATCACTGGCTGACACACGTCCTTGCTGAAACTTTCCTACCCACCGTGCTACTGTACGGTATGGTAGGGCATTATTCCCAAGGGCTTCCACTAATTCACTGTGACATTCCATCACATTTCTCCCTCGGAGAACGGCTATTTTGATGTAAGCGCGCTGCTCAACACGGGTTACTTCTGTCTTGCACGACACTCACCAACTGGCTGATTTCACAGCCCTCGCTGCGCTACTACCAGTTATCACAGAGCCATCTGTTGTTCTGCATACACACTATGCCTGCAGAACTTCCACACGACACATATACGTTTGTGATCCGTTCACATATCTACAAGAAAAAAAACTAGTTGCCATGACTTATGCCCCAGCCCTCATATTTATATGTGGAATATAAAGTGAATAAATATAATGTACATTATATTTACTGTATAATATTGTATAATAAAAACCAAAGGTAGTATAAATTTCGTCAGGCCAAATTTCTATTGATGCCCCCCCTCCCACCAATGTCGTCTTCTGCAGGTTTTATTATCGGCCTATAATAAGCAGTAACGATTTTCTTAATTTTTTTTTCCGCATAATACACACATATTATACTCCAAAAATTATGGTATTCCTCACAAAATCAAGAAATTTAACTCTTAAAAGTCATTCTGAAAACAGGGTCCACTATCCATAGGTCACTGCTAGTTTCCATCAAATTTTGTTGGCCATATGGTTAATTTACAGCCAAAATACTAATCTCAACTGATTGAGTCATCTGCTAAAGGCACTTTTGATCACTGAACAGGAATTATTGGACAATACAGTCATGTGAAGGTAGTCTGTTAACATCAAGTTAGGGAAAAGCTAACGTAATTTCATTAGAACAAAAAAAACTATAGCTATAAAAAAAAACAAAAAAACTGATATTTGATGTACACTTTTCTTTCAAATAAAGTAATTCAGTGACATTACAAAATGAAAGGATTATAAAATCCTGGGCTAGTCTCGTTGGTGATAATATTGTAAGGACTTCATGATTGTACAATATACTAAGTTTGGCTGTCATCTGTGATTTTCTTTGTATATATCCTGAAGAAGATGATTTTATGAAATCAAAGGCAGTGTTTCTTAAACTTTTTGTCTCGCACCCCCCCCTTTTCACATTTAAAAATTCCTCACGACTTCCATTCACACTTAAAAAATTCAAAGGACCCCTGAATCAAGAGTATTATGTGTTTTATGAATAAGAATATTAATACTTGAAAAATTTATAAAATAATTAAAAAAAATTATCTTTCTGAGACCCCTACTTTAAGAAACACTGCTCTAATACCCCATTCGCATTAGCACATTGAATCTAGATCAGCAGCTTGATACTGATCTTCCACCATTTGTTGCATTCAAAATGATGTCTCGGTTATGGACAATGACATAACATTGCAGTTTCCATTGTAACAAACTTCTACAAAGCACTGCAAGGGAGATGTAACTCCACACCTCTTGGCACTCTTTCCATAGGCCTCTCTGTGTTATAGGTCAATACTTATAGGACAGAAGTCGTCTGGGGTGAAGAGTCTGAGGACTTAACCAGAATGGATGAAAATGGCATCACCTTGATTCTGTTAACCACTTTGTTTTCTGCATTGTAGGCCAATAAAGAATGTGAGTTATGGTCAAAGCCTTAATCATATACACTGAACGACCAATTTATTAGAGACACCTCTTAGGAAAATGTATTGGCCTCCCAGTGACACCCAAACAATGGAACAGGCCGAAGCGATATATAAAAGGGATGCATTGGATCACAAGTTGCAGTCAGCAGCAGAAGTAGACTGAATATGGGTAAATCCAAGGATTTGACAGACTTTGAACAAGGCATGATCATTAGAGCTCAACAGGTACAGTTGAGCATTTCACAAACCGCGAACCTCCTCGGGTTTTTCCGTGCAACAGTGTCAAAGGTATTCCGTGAATGGCAGTTATGCCAAAAAAAACCTCCAACAAACACAACTCCAGACGAAACAGGGCCGTGAATGAGGTGACTGACACGAATCATCCACAGCAACAGGATGGGAACAGCCCAACAAATTACAGCGCAGTTCAATGAGGGATTATCCCAACCCATTTCGGAGCACACGGTGCGGCGCACCTTGCATCGAGCTGGGTACCGTCGCTGTCACCACAAAATAGGAAAATGCGTCTATGAGCACACAGGTATCAACAATGGACACTGGAAGAAGGTCGCCTGGTCCGACGAATCGCGGTTCCTGCTTCATCATGCAGACAGCAGACTGCGCATCTGGCGCATACAGCACAAGGCCATGGACCCGTACAGGGGGGTGGAGGAGGAGTGCTGGTCTGGGGTGTATTCTCTTGGGACACACTGGGTCCTCTGATATCCATAGATGCGTTCCTGAATGCGACACACTATCTGAACATTGTTGCCGATCAGGTGCACCCGTTCATGGTGACTGTGTTCCCTGGTGGTGACTGACAGTTTCAGCAGAACAATGCTCCCTATCACCGTGCTCGAATAGTCTTGGACTGGTTGCCAGATCTCAACCCGATCGAGTATTTATGGGATGAAGTGGAGAGAACCATCCGACGCCTTCCCACACTACCGTCCAACCTGCACCAATTACGGGATACTATGATGTTAGCCTGGGCTGGTTTTCCTCTGCAACAGTTTCAACACCTTGTTGAATTCATGCCAGCACGTATTCAGGCAGTTCTTGCCGCTAAAGGAGGCGCAACATGCTATTAGCAGGGTGTCTCTAATAAATTGGTCGTTCAGTGTATTCTATGAGCGTTCATATCATAGAGATGGGAATTTTTTTGGTGATAAATTGTGTCCATTTCTTGGAAGTAGACCAAGTTGACTTTAACTTTACTATTGATCCAGTGAAAGTTGGAGTTGGCAGAGCCTAGGAAATTCTGAATTGGCCAATCAGAGAAAGATGTGATCATGCGATTATTCATTACTGGTTTACGTCTTTATTTGTGAAGCTTTTTATAACATAATTTTACTTTTTATTTTATAGGCAAATTACATCATGCTGCACTTTAAATTAAAATAAAAAAATTGAGAATACAATTTAAGAAAGCCCTATCCATTCATTTTAATATAAATTATAAAAGTTTAACTGAAGTCAATATATCAATATTAATTCATTCTTTAATAAATATTTTTCAATCCTTATGTTATTTCTTTTAATAAATTAGAATTAAAATTTTTTAAAAAACGAATCGCAAATAAATATTTATTTACTACAACTATTTCAATAAAAATTTAAAAACAATGGAGTTGCGTTTTTTGTTTATTCGTTGGCCACTAAAATGGTCTATTAATGTGTTGGTCTTGAAAAATGGCTGTTTATTAAATAAAATCCAAGCTAGGGAGACTGCAGGAGAACATTGTCATCCCTGCTAAATCAATGGTCTCCAAATTGCTTTACAAATAAGGTTTAATTTATAACAATGCATAGAATTCCTGTTGTTCGAGTTGTTCTTAGAATCGATAGTTTTAGAACTTAACATTTTCTTAAAAAATTTTAAAAATGAACACTCGATTGATGCTGCTAATCTAGATTTGTTCCTCACCACAATCCCTTGCACCAACTTAAGATCATGGGAGTTGGGAGGCCGAAGTACCACTGAAATGGCATTTTTGGACCAGAAGTTGCATGACAAGAGTGCTGTGCAACAAGGTGCATTGTTGTGATGCAGTCCAAGTTACAGCAATGCTTGGTTTCACCTCTTTACCTCAGTCTCTTGAGAACTTCTCAGTGGAATTTCTATTTCGATGCATTCATTTCTGTGACACACCTCATGTGAATTTCCATTTTCGTGCGCACTTTTTTTTTTCCAAATTTTCCTGTTTTCCACAGAAAATTACCAAAATGTGTGGATTTCCGTAGTGACAGTTGGAAGTTGCAAATTACATTGAAGATCGAGCAGATGTTTGTCTAACTATAGTAAAACCCCGTTACAACGTACTTCAAGGGACCTGGAAATTTGTATGTTATTCTGAAACTGAGGGGGGGGGGGGTAGGGGGGCTTGTGAATAATGCATATATTCATAGAAAAACATAAGAGTACATGAATGCATTTTATTACCACCCTTATATTAACTCGCTCTTGGATCTTGTGAGATGGTATGGAACCTTTCAGTCGAGTTTTGAAGGGCTTCCGCTTTTCCATTCGCTCTTCAATTTTGCATACAGGATTGTTCCTGATAACAACACATTTTAGCAATTTTTCTTTCCACTTTCGGTTTTTCCCACAAAAAAATAAATTTAAGTAGATTCATTTTTCCTGCTTGTCTATGGAGTTTGATTTGCGTAGAGCAGTTTGTGACACCAGAATTTGTTTTTCCAATAAAATTGTTTCTTCTAAGTGATAAAACTTAAACTTTCATTTTGAGAATAAGGGTGGTAAAAAATGCTTCATTTTTCTCTATTTAATTATTTTATTCAATACAAATACATTATAGCATATACAATATGTAGTATTACATTAATTTTTTACAGACTAACACAGTTACAAAAAATTCCCTGACTTTTCCCGATCGCTAGTCACCCTTTTACATGCACGTAAATTAAACAAACATAAATTAAAATAAACAAACACATAATCTTACCGACTTGAAGATGGGCAATCATCCATCAAGTGAAGGTCTCTAATCTAATTGCAGCACAAATTGGATCCCTACTGAGTAGCATGCAGAGATTTCCGGGTTTATGTTTGCTATACTGACCAACCAATAAAATGTGAACTCGGCTTAATTAACCCATTGGTCCAGTTGCATTTTTTTTTATTCCATGAATCCCTCTTCTCATGTCATTAGTCTTCCAGCTAAATGTGATGTTTTTTCGGTTGTGAGGTTGAGCTACAGATGGTGGCTCTGAATACTGTCAGTTTAATTACAAAAGACCTGCATGTAGGAACAAACTAACTTTTTTGTAAAGAATCATCAGAGATGTTTTATGAGAGATTAGAAATTTTATATTCTGACTTATAGCTTCTTTTATTGAGTCTTAAATATGGAGAGCTAATTGATTTTTTTTTTTATTTTACCTGCACAAACTAAATGCTATCAATAAATTCTTGGGTTTTTATTTTTCATGTATTTAGATGCAAAAATGGAGAGCTTTTTGATTACTTAACGAAGGTTGTAACATTGTCAGAAAAGAAAACAAAGTATGTACTATTATTGTTTTTATTTTCAGTACTATAGAACACATATATGATGACTTACTTATTTAGGTCATACAGAAATGATTGACACAAACCCTCTCACGTTGTTAAGAACTCCACACGACAGCGAAACATTCAGAAATTTATAGCAGGAATGCACGAAATGCACAGATGGTGCTACCAGCTGATAGAAAGATTATTGTGGGTGGTTATTCTTAGTCATTGTCAGTGCACGCGTAGACAGCAAAGATGGAAGGCGATTATCACTGCCAGCAATGGACAGTGTAGTTTTGTAGACAGAAGGTGATATCCATTATTACATTGTTGTATGCAGACACAAGGCACTCTGAAGGTAACTGTGTTCTGGTGGGCCGGCCAGGTGGCCGAGAGGGCTAGGGCATAGGCTTTCTAGTTCTCGAGTCCGCCTGGCTGTGGGTTCGAATCCCGCCGTGGGCATGGATGTTTGTGTTTGTCCCGGGCTGCGTACAGATATAACTTGTGTAAAAGGTACAAAATGACCTAAGCAGTCGATGCCTTAATTTCATTGGTTGACTTTCGTCATGTGATCTCTTATAGGGAGCTTCCCCTCTGTTCTTATTCCTCTGTGCAACCAAAGATGTGAGCACAGGGTGACCTTCAACATCGCGTGCATTAGCAAATGTGGACACCATGTTATGGTGAACAAGCAAATACAGTCGAACCCGAATAACTCAAACTCTGATAACTAAAATTCCCGGTTAACTAAAATGATATTCTAAGTCCCATCCCCCAGAGCATTTACTTAAATAGAAAATTCACTCATTAACTCAAGCAAATTTTTTAATAAATCCCGGATAACTCAAACAAATTTGGTTTTAGTGAATAGGTATTCATAAATTTAAGCGAAACCCATCTTAAAAAAATAAGCTTTGCCTCTTGAAACTTTATTTCATTTTTCAACTTTAATTTTAAGTCCACATGACAAAGAAAACCATGCAGGAATCTTTTGCAGTCACTGGCAGCCATTGTGAAAATCAAAACTTAGCACGAACACAAAATTGCGAATCGAAATTGTTGATTGTGTTCATTCAATGAGAGAATATTTAAATGTAGTAATTGACGACGATTGCGTGTATATTTTTAGAGGAAGTGTTCATGTAGACCATAAAGTTCATTACATGAATGATCTCAAACAAGTTTTTAGAAGCAGTCATACACTTCTGATTGGCTGTTGCCATTTTGATTTCGAAACTTCACTGTCTCATTGCTTTGTCGATGTAAAAGTAACGGAAATTCGAGAAAAAAGTGAATTCTCTGCAAAGTTTCAAATATAAAACATTTATACATATATCATAAATGTCATCAAATGAAAAATAAGTGGGCAAAAATCGCCAATAGAGGCCTTTCGAAAATTTTTACAAACCGGAAGTAGAATTCGGAGGCCATGCCAAAACAGCATTGGAATTGATTTTGTGTTGGAACGGACCATATTTTACTGGGTCTGTACTGTATTTGTATATGGATCTCATTAAAACTAATCAAATTCATAGAAATATTGTGAGTATCATGTAATCTTTGTAGTGGTCATGTAGCTTGTTTTCGACTTACTGGTTAACTCCAAAACCTGATAAGTCAACATTTTTTGGGGGTCCGTTGACAATTTGAGTTATCAGGGTTCGACTGTAAGATTTGATGAGCTGCAGAACAAAACAGGGGAATTGCAGGCTATTGTCTATAGACGATGCTCTACACACTAAAGGAATTGTTAGCCACAGCCATCTAGAAACTCCTAGGCAGATGGCTGAAGTGCATACACTTGAATAGGGAGTATAATTAATTAATGGAATATGCAGTTTTTGTGAATAAATTATATTACACCTTGTGACTGCATTTGTGTCTATCATTTCTGTATGACCCTAGTATTTTCAATTATAAAACACATTAAACTTACCTTCTTCCAGGTTCTTGATGAAGCAGCTGTTTGAAGCAGTTGAATTCATTCATAGCCAAAACATTGTTCATAGGGATCTGAAGGCATGGAGATAAACTTCACTTTTTTTTTTTTAGAATGCATTTTGTCAAAATAAACTATTTCACTGGTCCATTGTATCTTTGTTCTGCAAGCTGCTTTCTTGCATTTACGTGCACTACTATATTTACAGCAGAAGGGTGTCAAGTGTAGAACACATACACATACAGGATGGACCAAAAAAAAAACTCACCACTGAAAATATCTAAGTCCCAGGACAATAGTTTTTGCAACAATAGGTATATTCAACAGTATGTTTATTCAACAGTAGATTTAATCAATATCTTCGCATTTAATGATGGGTACAGCTGCCATTTTTTGAGGGCAAGAGGAAGGCAATCCTATACTGCTACTCATCGAAGTGCATCATTTTTGCCCGACTTGTTATTGTATAACGATGGTAACGAGTTGTTGCGTGTTTGGATGTATTGTATAACAATGGGATAAGTTCAGAGCCATGGGTCTCGATGCCCTCAAAAGATAGCGTATATTCAATGTTTATGTCTTGATATTTCTCCCTATAATAGGTGTGCTGTGAATGGGTGACAACAGTTCAGTGATGGCTACAGAAACAAAGGGCAGCATGGCACGCTCGAATGAAATGGGGCAGTGAATGTCTGAAAGGGGCACTGAACGTTTGAAAGGGGCACTGAATGCAGCTAAATTCTTATTTTAAAGTTAATAAAAGTACATGCATTTCATGACCTACATTCATATTTTTAAGGCATAATGCTAACTTCGGAATCTGTATGCGATTAGGGCACATTAAGGCTTTCTAATTTCTTCTAGGCTAATCTCTAGTGGTCATCTGGTGGTACATTCCTCAATAGTTCTTAAAGTATATTTTTCAACAATTTATGCACTATTTTTGCAGGATAAAACTGCGAAAAATGATTGCATTAAGATTTTTACACTTTAAACTTTATACAGTTGTTCTGTATTATCCCTCAACATTTTATTAATGCTAATTTAAACGTGAAAGCTTATTGAGGAATACTTCTTCTCGCGGACGAAGCGGTTTGTTTTGACAGTAACGCGACCCCAGGAAACCACCGCACACGAATACAAAAGGCTCGACTTGTCAGCACGGAGGATAAATAAAAGCACAAGGAGTAACACGATGAACAGCTCGTCACGGTTATCAACTAAACTGATGCCGTTAGTTAATATTTTAAATGAATGTACTAAGTAGTTTAATGAAATTACTAACGCCACAATGATAAGCTCCACAATGATCAATTAAGCCGCATATTTTTGGCATTTATTGGATTTAGTTTCTTGCGTTTGTGCAGCGCCGAGAGGGAGCGTGGGTGGGCTGAGGGGCAGCGTGGCAGGGTCGAGGGGCAGCATGGCGGGGCAAGGGGCAGCATGGCGCTGCACCACGCTGATTTTGCCTAGCACCATCACTGCAGTTGAATAAACCTACTGTTGAATAAACCTATTGTTGCAAAACTTATTGTCCTTGGAAATTTTCAGTGGCGAGTTTTTTTGGTCCACCCTATATTTTGATTGGGTGCATTCTTGAAAAAAATAGTTAAAAAAATAGAGTATTTTTTAAATAATTAAGAAAATTTTCATTAAAGAATTTTTAAGTTAATATTTTTCTGTTATTCATTTAGCCTGAAAACATTCTTCTAGATGATGACATGAACATTAAATTGACAGATTTTGGTTTTGCTAAAGTTCTTAAGCCAAATGAGAGGCTATATGGTGAGTATAAATCCGAATTTTCTCTAGTTGCTTTATCAATGACAATACATTAAAATGTTATAAGTAGTTAATGTTAGACCAGATAGAACTCATCATCTTCAAAATCGATATGTCCTTGAGCTGTCAATACCTTCAGCTGTCAATAAAATCAATAAAACCAATCACCGTGACTATTAATGTCCAATCAGCATAAATATTAATGAAGTATAGTGATTTTTAATGAGATTTCATGCATATTTATCGAGTTTGTTATCAAAATCATAAATATCAATGAGATATTGGTAAATATTAATGAAAAATTATGAATTATCGATGATTATAATCATCCAACCCTTTATATTCAAAATCGATAACGATTAGATGTCTGTAGTTTCGTATATCTGTTTTGTAGTTTCATTTTTTGCCACCAGATTTATTTTTCCCATTGATAAATATTTATGAAAAATAAGTTTAATAAGTTTCGTATCCAGTAATCATCTTCAAAATCGATATGATTAGTTGTATTTAGTTTCGTACTCAATTATATCCATCATCTTCAAAATCGATATAATCAGATGTTTTTATTTAATGACGAGTATTAATGATGATCCTTTTAATTACATGCAATTTTGCTTGAATAGTTAAATTGCAACTTTTTTTTCATAATAATGATTAGTTGTCGTTTTTGTATTTAATGACGAGTATTAATGATGATCCTTTTAATTACATGCAATTTTGCTTGAATTATTAATTTGCAACTTTTTTTTATCATAATAATGATTAGTTGACGTTTTAGTTAAATTTTGGGACACTAGATGGCACTCCAACCTTTTTTTGATGTTTTCAGTAGCATTTCCTGATACTAGATGGCACTCCCTTTTTTGATGTCGTTCTCAGTTTCATTTTTGTAAAATCACGTTCTAGTTACATATTTTGACACTAGATGGCGCTCCGACCCTTTTTATTTTTTTTTCTCTCAAAGATGATCGCAATAATTAATTAATAACCAGTTGTAAAAGTGTCATTATTTAAAAAAAAATCTTTATTCCGACTTTGTATTTTTTTTTTTTAATGATGATAAAAGATTATAAAAGCGTGGTGCATTATTCTTTATTGATCAAATTCGACTTATGTTACGAGATGATCAATGCAACAACGGTCTCGTTTTGGGTACCGAGACATTTAAGATTTATCCGTGAATATGCGCAAAGATTAAGCACTTACCTCTATTGGCCGCATGATTTCATCGATGTCCGTCATTTATCTCGTTCTGGATTTATTTACACTGGTTATAGTGATATTACAGTTTGTCAGTACTGTCACAAAATTCTATATGACTGGGACAATGGCCACGTCATCGATCAAGAGCATTTGCGATGGTCTCCAAACTGTTTATACATAAATTATTTTGCTTTACGATTTATAAACGGAGATACGCATTTAGATGATCGTTTTCGTACAGTAGACGATTTTAATCTATTTTATTCCGTGTACGATGCTTGGAAAGAAGGTTTCACAGAATAATTCAGTTATGAAGAACAGAATACACACAAAGATGAAAAGAAAAAAAGAACTGAGGTGAAAATGAAAAAAAAAAATAATACAAACCCCCCAAAGAATCATTTTTATTTTTATTAGACAGATTCACCTTTTTTTTTTATTCATCCCAAAAGAGAATAAAATTTATTTGAAAATAAGAATATGAAGTAATTTTTTTTTTTTCTTCCAAAACTTTATACAGAAGATGATGAGAAATATTTTCGAAAACGTTTTTTTTATATAAATTTTATCCCAAATATTTGGATCACCCTCTTCAAAATTTCATCTGTATTTCAAAACCAACACTTCTTCAAGTTCATCGTTTTCCACTATCAACATTATCTTCACAAGACTTCATCTACATCCTCAATAGACGGGGTTTATTTCTGCTATCAACAACATCTTCAATAGACTACATCCTTTGAGTTTTCTTCCATCTCACAAGTTTCTTCATCCTTTTTCAAGATTGGTGACTTTATTTATTTTTTTGTTTTTATTAATTTTACGATTTTCCCCATTAAAAGGAGACTGACTACATTTAAATTTAAAATTATGTATTATATTGCTTTGAATTCTAAGCTGATCTTAAATCATATATAATGCCTTTAAAGATAGTCACCCCTTCATTACACTACTACCCAAAAGTAATCGGACATTTTTGATTTTATATGTTTTGTTGAATATCTAGAAAAATATTTGACAAATTATCCTGAAACTTCAGGGATGTAAAGAGAATGTTAGACCTCGTATATTACAGAGAAGGGTTTGTCCCGAAGGCAAATAGGGGGCCAGCAACAAATTGAACAAAAAAAAAATAATGTTTGGGATCTGCATGTAAAAAATGATGCTTGAAATGCATTGAAGCTGTAGCATATGATTAGGAGGCTTCTTTTACTTAAGTGTCCATTTGTATAACAATAGCACGTATATTCATGAAGTTATAAAGGTTTCTTTAAAAAAATCGAAATGTTTTTGTAAGTTTTTTGTTTATAACATGCAGAGTTTTCAACTCAATGCAATGGCATTTTCAGGAAAGTTGACAATCTACAGTAGAGACAACAACCTGCAATCAGAATATAAAACTATTAAATATTTGAGGAAATCTGAGCATCTTTACTAAATAATGTTTAAATGCGCATGTGCAAGATTTACCAAAATGTCTTTTACATAATTTCTTTGCCAAATGTATAGAGCTACTCTTAGAAAAAGCTCTAGCAAATATCTTGAAAATTCAGCAAGATATCATTGATAGGATGAGTTGAATTTCAGTTGCTCTCAAAAATAAACAGAACTATAAGGGGTTTTCTCCAAATTTTTATTATTGATCAAACACCAGTATCAACTTCTCCTTATGAAGACAATATGAAATCAATATGCCTTATGGAGTAGTTGATTCGGGTGTCCAGTCCAAAAAACTCCATGAATATAGTGCTATTCTCATCCAAATGAACACAGATAAGTAAAAGAAACCTCATAATCATATGCTACAGCTACAATGCATTTCAAGCATTATTTTTTACAGGTTGATCCCAAACATTATTTTTTTGTTCACTTTGTTGCTGGCTCGACTCCGAGATTGCTGCATTCCTGAAAATCGCCTGTTCGTTCGTGTTCAAAGTTCGGGGAGAACTGGACGCTGCCAGTAGTGATGTGCCAACTGTCTCACAGAGGAAATGACATTGTTGGCACTCAGACTGTATCAGGACACCGGAATTCATCCGTTCTGTCCAAGCTGCAATCGATGAGGACCCTGGGAAGTCCATAAGGGCACTCAGGAGGGAACTGTAGGTTAATGAGGCGACCATTCGATGTGTGGTGCATGAAAACTCCATTACAAGTCTTATGTGATGCAGAGGGGGCTCTGCTCCAAATCATAAGGCCCACAGCACCCAAGCATGGATGACCACGAATCTTCATGACCACATCTCTCCCAACATGTGACCTCCCAGCTCCCCTGATCTCATTCCTTTGGACTATTACTTCTGGGGCGTCCTTGAGAGGGAATCCAACAAGCATCCACACAACTCTGTTAAAGCTCTTAGGCCAGCTATTGTGGAGGCAATGGCAGAAATCTGGAAGACCCACCTCATTGCTGCCTGCCAGCGGTTCCGACAGCATGTGGAGGCTGTCATTGCTGCGGACGTTGGTTTTATTGAATAACAATATGTATTTGGTAGTCCTTTGTACAAAAATGTAAATTGTATTAAAGGCTCTATGGTATCTTAAGTGTCTGCTCCTTTTACCTGTGGATGTTGTTTTGTTCTCAAATACCTGCCACACGCTGTGTATATTTTTTCTTTAATAAATGACAAGCATATCATTTGATTTATGTATTTTGGAATTTGTCAAGAATGCCCATCGATGGCTATTAACACAAAATAGACCCTGATGATTTTGCTGTTAAAAACTGAATCTGAAAAAGTTAATCCGATTTCAAGTTAAAGTGCAAAATGATAATTCTTCCAGTGTAGTACAAATTTTGTCGCGTTTTGAGCAGTAGAATCCACCCTGGAGCTCATTTTTACCAGTCTGTACAATGATATAAGGTTTCAACGTTCTCATTTGGTTGTTCTTTCAATAATTCTTGCTTTTAATATGGTATTCAAGCCTCCAAAAACCATAATTGCTATTCTAGCTTAATACTGTATATTCCTTCAGGGTTTGTACATGGCATTGAAATCCTGGAAAAACATGAATTTTTATTAAACTGTTTTTAATGTCTGGAAAAGCTGGGAAAATAGTATTTCTGGAATTTCTTTTATTTACACTGGAAATATTTATTCAAATTTCAAATTAAAATGAATCATATCTTTGCTTACTTCGTTAGTTGTCTGCAAATAGTATTCCCTTTCCTGTAACAGTTCTGCTTCCTATGTAAATTGCAAATCCTATATCTCAACATTTCCATTTTCACTTGCATTATCATACTTATACGAGTTTCTCCAAAACTGTTATTAATGAGAACTGAGGCATCTCCTTGCTCACTTCCTATATTGTATATTTGCTCACTTTTTTCTTTGTCATCTTTAAAAGATATTTTATAAGATTCTTTCTTTCTCTAGTAAGCTTTCAATGCCAAGATTTAGCAAATAATATATCAAACAACTTGAAATGATGTGTCATGAATGAATATAATGTAAAATTAATGATTTTCAAAATTGGTTCAATGGAATGTATTATGGTCCATTATGGTACCATTGGAAACTTTCTATGCTAAGATATGGCATGTAATATATCGAACAAGCAGGAATGATATATCATGAATGAATATAACAACATTAATGATTGTTGGAATTGGTTTAACGGTAAGTGTGATAATAGTACCATTGATACCATTAGAAGCTTTCTATGAAAAGATATGTCATGTAATATATCAAACAACCTGGAATGACATGTCGTGAATGAATATAATGTAAAATTAATGATTGTGAGAATTGGATCAATGGTACATGTTTTAACCCCTTGACTACTAATCACGAGTCTGACTCGTTGTCTGATTCAAGTGCCTTATCGCTAGACCACGAGTCTTACTCGTTCTGAAGTTTCAGTTTTAACTGCCATTTTCTTTTTTTATTTTAACAAGAGATGGCGATTGTTTACCATTCTGTATCTCTTTCTCTTTCATATACACTTTATAGTTTTTAAAAATCTTCAATAGGTGGCACAAAAATCGAAAAGAATTTAATGCTTGTCATTCTCGTTTCGAACTTCGCCATGTGCAGTCTGAGATTGAAAGATATTTATGCGAAAGTAATGATTCAGAAATGGATTAGGATCAAATCCCCGACCTTTAGATGTGTTTTCTGTAATTTTACCAGATACGTTTTGGGAAATGATTTCTTCCGAAACTAATAAATATGCCAAACAGTTTCGATAGCCAAACATATAAACAAAAAACATATGACGATTATGTAAACGTTATCATACTTATTCTGATTACTAAAAATGTAAAGTATAATGTCTAATTAATATCCTGTAAAAATTTCATACAAATATCTTAATAAATAGTGTTTTTTTTTCATGTTGTTTATTGCACTGTCTATTGAAGGAATTTTTCCTCCATTTAAATAGAAACTTCTGACCCTGCTAACTCAAGGTCAAATCAGAGCACAAGGGGTTAATGGCACAATTATGGTACCATTGGAAACTTTCAATACTACAATATAGCATGTAATTACTTAGGCATATTGTTGTCAATAGCTAGTAGCTAATTGTTGCTTCAACAGTACATGCTTAAGTAGAAATGTTTTAGCAATATACATGTATTATGAAGATATAATAGATGTTTACACAATGCTTCAACAATTGACGCTCGTATCATTATGTAGGAATGCTTACAAATTAAAGGACTCTTATATGAAAGAATATATACAGAATTACTACACTCTTTGTTTAACATTTTGTTAACTCTTAGTTTTCATTCATTTTGAATTACACAATTTCATTAGAACCTGTGCCTTGCCTTAGCAACTAGAAGCTTCCTTAGCAATCCCTTCTAACTGTAACAACCACAAGTTCTTTAGAAAATAAATGATTTCCTTTTTATCTTCAAATTCCTTAAAATCCTATTGGTCCTGGGTATTTCAATTGCCTGACTTGTACTTGTAACTGATTATGATCTTGCCTTTACTCTTGACACATGCTTTCAAGCATTCTAGTTACTATTGACGACAATGCATAACTATGGATGCGTGGCTAGTTATGGTGTTAGCTAATGATTTTGCAATGAGTTTCTAATTGTATTAGCCTCTCTAGCTAATTAATACAGTAGTTGGTTTTACTGATTGCCTTTATTGTGTCCTGTGATGGAATTTGTATAGAAGGCTTCCTACAAATGATACATGTGTCACGTCTTAGGCCCGATGCAAATGAGGCAACAATGTCTAACTCAATTGTTGAAGCAACACACTGCTTCGACACATGACGTCAGTGAAAACATATTTATTGCTTGTTTTGAGGCAACAGAAACTGCAAATGTGAAAACCATTTCGTTCAACAGAGCGGCAACGACTTATAAGCAGCAGCAATTAAATGATGATTTTGGAATGATGTAATGATTACAACAGGCAAAGATCAAGATGGATGCCGGTGAAAACATCGAAGAAATTACAGTAAGCTTACTTGCTTGTGGAGCTATTGTTTCCGTGGTCCAGGTAGTGCTATCTCTCATTACTTAATCAGATATGTTGTTTGAACATGTGAAATGCAGGAGGTAGATGCTCATTGGCTATTGTCGATCACATGATAGAGCGGTGGAGGCAACCTTGTTGCCTGGATTAAACTTGACTTGATCGAGGTGACAACAACCAGTGGTAGCCTCCACATGCTGCTAGTATGTCGCCAATATGTTGCTGGAAACCATTTTCATTCCACAAGCGACCATTCCATTAGACTGATTCAGTCGGCTTCACCTGATTGTTGCCCCTATTTGCACCGAGCCTTAGAGTAGCGGCTCTCAACCTGTGGTAAGCGAGCAGTTAACTGGTAGTACTTGGAAAGGGTTGTTGGCAAGGTTTATGTTAGTTATTTTTTTGAGTGGGACGTGGTTGTTAAAAAATTAGTTTTAGTGGTATGCGGTTGTAAAAAGGTTGACATGTGGTATTGATAACCTGTGATTAAATTGTTTAAGTAATGGCATTTGTCACATTCTGAGATAATTCTAAGCCTTGTCTAGATCTCATATACTTATTGATCAGTGGTACATCATGCTTGAACCCATGTGATTTTTGAATTGGGGAAACCTTTAACCCATTTCTCTGCAATATTGAGTCGACTATTGTTGATCACAGGACATTTAATTCAATGAGATTTGTTATTGTGTATTACCACATGAGACTTTAAGGTGTAATTATTACAGAATTTGATAATTCTCTTTACCTGAATTCAATTTATTAAAGTGAATCTTTAGTAAAAAAATTTTTTTTTGATATTTTATTTATCTAAATTTCAAAACACTAGTCCACGTGGAAAAAACATTAATATCTACCTTTATTTATTAAAGAACAGCATTTTTAGACAAAAAATTATAGCAAATGGAGTCTACCATTGCAATACGAGAACGTTGTGACGTTGGGTATGGTCTGCGCAAAACAAAGCCAACTAAATGAGAATGCACAGATGGTAAAATACGTATACTCTAAGCTGAATGAAATGTTTTCAAAAATCAGAAAATTTTACGTTTGTTTGTGCAAAGCTGACTAAAAGAAGGAAGAGCATAAGGGTGGGGGGGAGCAAACACGCGCATTTCAATCTCAAACGTAGTTTATCTCAATTTTTTTGCACTTTTAAAGCGTAATATTTTTTTATACAATTATTAAAATTTTCATGCTAACCGCCTATCATAACGTAAAATTAATGATAGTCGAGATTGGTTTCAAGGAACCTGGTTTAGTGGAACCATTATGGTTCATTGGAACTTTCAATGCTAAAATATGGCATGTAATATTCAAACGACTTGGATGATGTCACACAGAAACTGGAAAATCCTTAACACGCATGCATACATAATCACTTACAATCCAAGATGGATACAACCATCGCCTACTATGATTGGAATAAAATTGCTTATAAATAATATATTTAATCTGAAAATTAAAAAAATAACCTGACAGTTGTTTTTCTTTCGATCTCATCTATGATATATCATTTTTTTTTTCTTTTTGACTAAAGGTTCACTTTAAGTATTTCCGTTTGTTCCTCTTATTTCCTAATAGATCTTAATTGATTTTCTCTTAAGTCACGTATTATTGTAGTTTCAAATTTTATTACATAATTATCTTTCATTATCTTATTAAAAATTGCTTACCTTGTTTGAGCTCTTTCTTATCCACACTTAATTTAATTCTAAAAGTGAAGACCTCAGTGGAATGCATAAGGTCGTAATACTATTAAATGTATGAGGTGTGTCTAGTAAATAACGAGACTGATTAAAAATGTACCTTTTGTTATAAGTACATGTATTACAATTTTAATGGTTGTTCCCTTCAATAAACTACCCATTTGAACTAAAACATTACTGTAATCTTGTTCTCCACTGCTCGAAGGCATGGAGCAGATTATTTGCTGTCAGCTGTTTCAACAGCCGACTCAAAACATGTTCTTTAAGCGCTGATTTAACTTTTGGGAACAAAAAAAAATCACATGGAGCTATTAAATCTGGCGAGTATGGAGATTTTCTAGTGTAAACTCAATCCAGCCTTAGTTTGTGCGAGATGTAAACAAAAGCATGTGGTGAAGTAAGATTCCATTTGCTGATTGAACCTTGCAAGTTCAGTGTTCCAAGACGCACATGAAAATGTAGATTGCAAAGAAAAAGGGAAAACGGACTTAAAAACTATAACAATCAAAATCCAAAAAAAATAAATAAAAACATTTAATGATATTTATCGCGATAAAAACAAAATGAATTGCATATAAATTGATCAATTTTTAAGGAAATAGATTAAAAAAGTAGACACTAGAGAACTCGAGAACTCGTGGCAGTACAGAAATCACCACCATGGGATTATGTCTTCTCCATGGTCAAGTTTAAGTACGTCATGCAGGAAAGAAAACATCCGTCTTGTCTATATTCGATAAGAAGACATATGTGTCTTAGGGCCCAAATACTTTTATTTAAGATTTATTCTGCACGTAATTTATTGAAAAATCAAAGATATTTATAAAATTGATAAATTCCCATAGAAACTTAGAAGATAATAAATTTCCAAATGCAAAGTATGATATACACACCTTATTAAAGGGGAGGGAAAAAAATAATGGTCACATTCTCGTCATATCAATAATCTGACAATATTCATTCTTGATATTTTTTTTTAAAAGAGCTCTAATTCCAACATGAGAGATGATCTTATGATAGAAACCAAACAAAAAAAATATTCTACGTTCCTGCTATTACTTTGAACCTCTTTATTTAATATCTTTCTTGTTTGATAATTATTTAATACAAAATTTACATTAAATAATATTTCATGATTTTCATGTATCTATCTTTTATAACGTTTGCAAAAAATGTTTCAATGATTTTTGATTTTCATAAATTATTTTTCACGTATTTTTATAAAATTAATATTTTATATACCGGTAAATATTTTTCTTGCTCGCTTTTCATTAAAATAGATACTTTTTTACTAATAAATAGTAAAAAACTCTTTGGAGTTCCAATTTAATCTCCTGAGAACATAAGGGATTACTAGATTCATGAATAGAAAGATAGGGAGTCATCTGGCCTTTCTAAGTCACATGTATCGGGAAGAAACTAAATCGATTCCTCCAATCACAGGGATATGTGATTTTGTTTACATCTTGCGCAGACAAAGGCTGAATAGGGTGTAGCAATGTCCTTGTTGGTCAAAAATTGCTTCATTGCGATGTGAGCTGGCATGTTGTCCTGGTGAAGAATGAAACCCATTTCTCCACAGTTAAGGCCATTTTTTTCCTGACTCCTTCTCTTGAGTTTAATTTTCATGCAGTGTTATTGTCAATGTTGATGGATTCGGCTATCATTCGAACACTGAGCTGTGGTCTTTTCTAACAATCTGACTGATTTTTCCTTCATTTTCTTCGGTTCTTGAAGTGCAAGGTCATCCAGTTTGCTCATCATTTTTCATTTTCGACATTCTCACATTCCATGATGAATCTTTTGTGCCACTCAACTACATGAGCATGAGACAGGCATTTGTAAACATTCTGTTGGAGTTTTATTCAATTTTACTAAAAATTTCAAATTGACTCGTTCTTTACCCTTTAAATTTAACATTTTTCTGGCACACCAAAAAAAAAAAAAAAATAAACTAATCCGAACAAACTCCTGACTCCAGTCAACTGAAGGTATTAGAGTGTTGCTGCCAGGTAAGGTCAGTAAAGTAAAAGGTTGTCTCAATCGAGGTATTAACCGATTAGTCGTCTGACCTATTTTAGGTATGATGTCAATGCTAGACCCATGTCATGGTCATGGCTTGGAACATGAGCGGTTGCTGTTTGCAACAGTAGTTTTAAAATAACTAAAAACGAGCCAAATAAAGTATCATAAGTTTCCCAAGATGAGTTCTTGCAAATGTAGTGGATTCAAAAATGTAGAAGGGATGAAAATGGAACACTCGTACATGTACTACACCAAGTTTTGGGAGTCTCATGCCTCTCATGAATTCATGCTACTCTGTTCACGAGAAATTCACCAGTGAAAAAAATGGCTGTTGCACGAAAACACTCATTGGAATGACATGTTTCCAGTGTTTGCTGCAGTAAATGTAAATATCCAAGTAAGAGCACTTTATAATCAGCAGTTCATATTAATTTGTCGTTTAAATCAAGATTGCTTAAGGAATTTTTTTAGTCTGATCAGTGCTCATGGAGTATAGGATGACCATGCTACACTACTTCATGCTGTTCACAGGATAAGATAAATCATTTTGGCGAAAAATTTTGGAACGCTAACGAAAAATTCGAACACCTTTGAGATTACTGTAATAGTAATACGAAATGAACAAGGAGACGAACTGAGAACGACTGACTTTATTTTACCAATTTCCCATCTACACAAAAAGGCGATGATATCATACTTTCAACAACCTTCCCATACCCTGAGCCGCACGCTGATTGGCTGTCACATAACCTCTCCTGTTGGAAAGCACCCCCTAGGGTTGACGTCAGTGGTGTGCTGGAAGCCGGCTCGCACCGGCTCGCTCGAGATTTTTCGTGCCGCTTATTTAATTTCGTAATATTTTGCGAGCCGTTTGTTGAATTCCAAAGACATAAAAAATTACAAATAATTTTATTTTTTATACATTAATTCATGTGTTAGGTTCAACTGAGTAGTTGTGGAGCCGGTTAAAAAGTTGCCAGCACACCACTGGTTGACGTGGTCTCGGCATCCGTCCGAAACGTGTGATCACTATCTTATCCTCGTCAGACTTATCCACGTATTCTGGCTTTAAACGGTCGATCATGATCCAGTCCGTTCTGTTCTCTAATTATATCTGGAAAGTTTTGCTGCTCCTTTGTAGGACTTGACACTGACCCTTATATGGCGTTCGTAGGGAGGAACGGTGTGCATCTTGACGTATAAACACGAATTTGCATGTCTTCAAATCCTTTGGGATATACACAGCCTGGTTCTTTGTTTGAGAAAAAGGAATTGGGGTGAGGCTCCCCACTGAACGACGCAAGTCTTCTATGTTTATATGTTTATTGCCATTCGGAAAAAATTCGCCAGGTACCACTAATGTTTGTCCATACAGCATCTCCACTGGGGAATACCCACTGTTCTCCTTCACCATGGTTCTTAAATCCAGCAGCACCCATGGTAAGTGCTCTGTCCATCTATAGCTGTTACAGCGAGCTGTCAGGGCGGCCTTTATTGTTCTGTACCACCTTTCTATGATACTGTTGGCTTGGGGTGGTATGCCGTGGTATGATGTATAGTGATCCCGAGAAGGCAGGTGAGGGCTATCCATAAGTCAGCGGTAAAAGTTGATCCTCGGTCCGATGTTGTGTGTTCTGGCACACCAAAATGCACCACCCAAATATTTAATAAGATCTTAGCGCATGCCTTTGCTGTGGCTTCTGCCATGGGATCCGCCTCCAACCATCTTGTGTGTTGGTCAGTGATAGTGAGGAGGTATTTCTTGCCCTTTGACATAGGAAGAGGACCTACCACATCTATGTGAATATGGACGAGGTGGTATTTTCCCGATGGGGGCTTTTGTATGACGGTGAATCTTGCTTTCTTGGCGGCGTAGACAACTGTGTGTCCAGCTTCTGATATCCCTATTTATGAAGTGCCATATGAATTTTTCTGTTATCATTTTTGTGGTGAGATATACCGTGCATAAGCTTAAAAACCTTCCGTCGCATTTTTTCTGGGACCAAGGGACGGGGGCGGCCTGTACTAATGTCACATAGGATCATCTGTTGACCAAAAGGTATGCCTTCCCATTTAAGATTTGTCACCGCTGTCCTGTAAGCTTGAGTTTCATGGTTTTGCTGCTGCTGTTTGGCCAGATTCTTATAGTCGATTCCAAGTTGAATTTCTGAAATTTTGATTTGCGATAGGGCATCCGCTACTGCATTATCTTTACCTGGTACATATTTTTATTTTATTTATTTATTTATTTATTTATTTATTTATTTATTTATTTATTT
>JAHWFO010017950.1:474340-494731 GCA_023313115.1 Rhysida immarginata | reverse complement strand
ATTTATTTATTTATTTATTTATTTATTTATTTATTTATTTATTTATTACAGAAACAATTGTCTATCCAGGGCCAGTATGGCCAGATAGCCGACAAGTTAGGTCCCTGGATAGAGAATAAAATTACAAACTGTGATTAAAAAATTAAAATTAATAATAAAGAACTAGGTCCAAAAAGTGTACAGACAAAATTCAAATATTGCAATGAAAGCAAATTAAAAGAAAATACAGGGTTAGTGGGTTAGTATTGTTAGGAGTTATATAAAAAAATTTTTAATCTAAATTTGAAGATGGCGATGTTCGGGGAAAGGCGCAAATCGATAGGTAAGGAGGACCAGAGCTTAATAGCAGCGAATGAAACACTGCGAGATTGGTAGTTCGTTCTTATCGAAGGGATATTTATCAAATGAGCGGAACGTGTAGGATAAGGGTGAAGTTCACTGCGATATTGAATAGGAAGCGGGGGAGAAAGAGAAATTTGGCGAGAAATTGCCTTATAAGTAAAGGAAGCTAAATTGCTAATATATAACTGATAGACTGTAGTAATTCCATAGCGATTAAATAATTGAGAGACAGAGGCCGGTTTACGTAATTTGAGAAATGATCTAAGGAATCTTTTTTGAATTCTGAAAAGACGTAATAAATTTAAGTTAGAGGAAGCACCCCAGAAAATTATTCCATAACAAAGTCGTGAGTGTATTAAAGAAAAATATAATAGAAGTTGTATAGTTGGAGGAAGATGATGTAAGCGGGTGAAGAGACCTAGGCATTGATTAAGTGAAGTTGCTAACGCGTTAATATGAAAATCCCAGGAAAGGTTAGCGGATAGGTAAATTCCCAGATATTTGAAAGAAGTAGAAGGAGTAAGTAGGTGGGAATTATAATAGAGCGAGAAGTCATCAGAGGAGCCCTGCTTATTACGCTGTAGAAAGATCATATAAGTAGTCTTATCGAGATTTAAAGTTAATTGGTTAACGAGATTCCACTGATATAACTTAGCGAGGGCCTCGTTCATTGTAGATTGAATAATAGAGATAGAAGTATCTGCGTAAGATATAGTAGCATCATCTGCGTAAAAGATAGAAGGAAGCGGTGACATAATAAAGGATAGATCATTAATAAATAAGTTAAATAAAAGTGGAGAAAGAATTGAGCCTTGAGGCACCCCCTGATTCCGAATTACAGTGGAGGAATAATTGCTAATAGAAAGCGTATAGCGTCGATTGGTAAGAAACCCTGTAAGCCATGCAAGAGGCGGGCCACGTATGTTATAGAAGGAAGCTAGTTTATTAATTAAGAGATGGTGAGGAATTGAATCGAATGCCTTTGAATAGTCTAAAAACACCGATACAACGAGTTTGTTTTTGACCATATTAGAAGTAATATACTCTAAAAGATCATAACATGCGGTCAGGGTGCTTCGCTTAGGGGTAAAACCATGCTGAGACGGTGATAATAAGTTATTAGAGAAGATATAATGAGATAAGCGGGAGTAAAATAACTTCTCAAAAATTTTGGCAAAAGCAGGGAGGATCGAAATCGGGCGGTAATTAGCAAAATTTTTGGAATCGCCTTTCTTAAAAATAGGAATGATTTTAGCTTGTTGCATACATGAGGGGAAAGTACCTTGAGATAAAGAAGTGTTAAAAAGATAGGTTAGGGGGAATGAGAATCCTAGTATAGCATCTTTGATAACATCCGTACGAATGCCCAAAGGATCCGGGTAAGAGGAAGGCTTTAATTGACTAATAACGAGAGATGTTTCGTCTATGGAGGCGGGGGAGACGAAGAAGGCGGAAAGCTTTGAAGGAAAAGAAAAAGGGTAAATTAAATGAAGAGACGGTCGCGGGTGGGAGGATGGTAATAGGGTCTCTAGGAAGTCAGATATTGTATTAGAAGTAAGTAAGGAGGGATCCGGAAAAGGTGTGACGACGGGATTACAGCCGTGTAACAACCTATTTATTGAATTCCATTTAGCTTTATTAGTAGATATATTATTAAATAGAGTAGAATAATATTTAGATTTGGCAGATTTAATAATGATTTTAAGGTAGTTAGAAAAGGAACGAAATTTAGATTTAGTCTGGGGATTCGGATTACGACGAAATTTCTTATAAAGAGCGTTTTTATGTGACACCAGAGATAAAATGTGGGAACTCATCCAAGGCTTACGTAAAGAGGGGTCTGGAATTTTAGGAGAAAAGGTGATAAAAGGAAAATATCGGTTAAAGCCCCTAAAAATGTGCGAGATAAACTTGTCAAATAGTATATTGATATCGTTGTTAGTATTGAATATGTCGTTCCAGTTAGTTAATTCCAGATAAGAGTTGAATACTGCCTGACGCATCGGGGACACGCGTCTCTGTTTAAAAGTGGTGGAAGAAGAATGTGTATGCGGAGTTGATTGAAGTAGAGAAAAGACTGGGAAGTGGTCTGTGATTGCAAGATCAAGAGAACCACTGTAGAGATTATCTAACAAAGAACAAAAACATTGGTCAATAGTAGAATATGAATTGTGGGCTACCGAGAAGTGTGTGTGAGAAGAGATGACAGGATATAGACCTATTCCGTACATTAGATCGTTAATGGCGGAAGTATTAGGGGAGGGTTTCGCAAAATCTAGATTAAAATCGCCGAGTATAATGATTTTTTTGGAGGAGAGACTTATATCAGAAATCA
This sequence comes from Rhysida immarginata, assembly GCA_023313115.1. Lineage (NCBI taxonomy): Eukaryota > Metazoa > Arthropoda > Chilopoda > Scolopendromorpha > Scolopendridae > Rhysida > Rhysida immarginata. The sequence goes on along the minus strand of JAHWFO010017950.1, from coordinate 492,054 downwards.
TAGAAGATAGGTAAGAGATGAACGCAGAGAATAGACCGGAAGGAGGGCGATATATGGAAATGACATAATATTTATTATTTACAATTAAAGTTAATATTTCAATGTCTGAGGAGATCTCCGTGTATTTTGGGCACTGAATATAATGTAAAAAATTAGCCAAATAAACTGCAATACCTCCCCCTTTTTTAGTCTTGCGATATATCGCAGAGAAAGAGTAGCCATCGAGCGGGGGAATATCGAACGAAGACTTAGCCCACGTTTCAGTAAAGGAGAAAATATGAGGCAGCAGATTAAGCGGCGACAAAGAGGTCAAAAAAGAAGAAAAATTTGCGCCCACGCTTCGGATATTTAAACATAACAAAAAAAGGGAGGGGAGAACGGACAAAGGTTGAACATTTTTCGCCAGTTGTAAGTTAAGTTCAGATAGGGAGATTAGTTTAGAACTAGAAGACATACGAGTTAAGTTAAACACCGAAAGGTAAAGCTAGATGAGGAAATTGAAGTGGGAAAGAGAAGAAGAGCTGGAACTATGGGATTATACAAATTATCTACTAAAAATTAACTCAAAACGGATAACAGAAAATAAATATGGAGTAATTAAAATTTATCAAAAGGTATTCAATACAATAAGAAAAAAGTCTGAGGAGAAATTACAGCTGTGAATAACAATTTCAGCTAATTAAGCATAGGTAGAGAAGTCAAGCTATCTGATGAATTGAATCAAAATATAGAAACAAAAATTAATAACAAAAAAGAGAGAGAAAAAAATACATTATATTCCGGATTATTTGACAAGCTGAAAGTCCGAGATATTACGTAGCATTATTGTTTTACCCGCCGAGTCCTTCGTCAACACCCTCCCACCGAAAGACCAGGCATTTCTTGGGCCGAATTTTGATCTCGCGGCGGAGAGTAGACGAAATCTCGCCGGGGTTAAGTCTTCCACGATAGTGATGGACGAACCTCGGAGTTTGTGACGATTTTTGAAGATAAGATCCCTTTGTAGGGTAGATGATAATTGCATAATAATAGCCCGAGATTTAGTGGAGTTCCGCGGGCCGAGTCGATGTACCGCCGAGATGTTCGATGGATTTAAAGAAATCTCCAATTTCGAATGGAATAGGTCCAAACACTTAGACATTATATCCTCAGTAGGGTCCTCGACCAATCCGAAGATTCTTATATTTAGACGCCTAGTATATTGCTCTAGGTCGTCTACCTGGGACTTGAGTGAATTTAATTGTGACTCTGATGTTGTATTAGATAATACACCGGTTTCAGGAACCCGTGAATTAATGAAATCAATGGCGGAGTCCAGTTTAGACAGGTGGGAGTCAATTTCATTTAATCTTGATTCAGTCGTTGCTACTCTATTCATTAAATCCGTCAAAGTTTGATCAATTTTGCTGATCAATTTCTTAGAAATTAAGTCCACAAGCCAGTCCAGGGAAGAAGAATTCAAGAAATAATTGCGAATACCTTGCTCAACGGAGAGGCCTATCGAATCGTCCGACTGGCTCTTGGCGGGTGAGCTCATTGTGGTTTGCCGGGTGGAGGGCTTGCCCTTCCCGGCTAGATTTTTGTCTTCCTTAGGCGGCATAATAAATAACGATAACTTGTTGTAATAAATAAAATGAAATTGTTCTTATCTTAGATGATTAGGAGTGGTAAATATTAAATATCCATAACCAAAGTATTGTGTAGTCCACTTCAATTAAGAGCAGAAATCACAGACGTCTGACTGCGTCGGCCATCTTTGACTTTTTTTCGTGCATGTTACCCTCTGTCATATGCGAAAATGTCGAATTGCGAAATAGACGATGAGTAACTCCCTGTCGATAGTACTTTATTTTCATTCCGGAATTCTTAATTTTCTACCAAAAAAAGCGAGTGGTTTTCGTTTCCCGTTCACCTGCTGCTCTAAAACCGCTCCAATGGCACGGTTGCTTGCATCCGTTGTAAGGTAAAGCGGGGCGCTAGGGTCAGGAATTGCCAGAGTAACAGCCTCTGTAAGGGCCTTCTTCGCACTGATAAATGCCTCTTCCTCTTGGCCCCACTTGGGTTTCTGGAAATGCAATTGTATAATGGTGCTAGTATGTCGGCAGCATTTGGGATGAACCGATGAGAGAAATTTAACATGCCGATGAACTCCTGCAAATTTTATATGGTTCTTGGCATTGGAAATTTTTGCACAGCTTCTACTTTCAATGTCAACGGTCGAACGCCATTTGCATTAAGATTATCTCCAATGCCCCAAAAATGCACTTTTCAATGCGAACCACAAGGCCGTTAGTTTGTAAAAGTTGTAGGATCTTAAGTAGATGGATTTCGTGATCCTCCTTATTTTCAGAGAACACTAGAATGTCGTCTTCATAAACTGCGCAGTAAGGTATTTGCCCGAATATGGTATCGATCATACGCTGGAAAGTGGCTCTGCTATTACGCAACCCGAAAGGGGTGTAGAAAAAGACGTAGGATCCAAATGGGGTAATTATATCAGTTTTTGGAACATTGTCCGGATGTACAGGAATTTGAAAAAAACCTTTCAATAGATCTAGTTTAGAAAAAATTTTTGATTTTCCTATGTTTGTCGTCAGGTCTGTCATATTAGGCATCGGGTTTTAATCTTGTTCGGTGCACATGTTCAACCGGCGGTAGTTCCCACATGGATGCCATGTTCCATTTGCATTCCTTGATTTCCTGATTGATAATCGATTTTAGATTAGTGGCCATGAACGTGTCATCTATTAGACAATGGCGTGCAACATCGACTAATAATCAATCATGGGATAAGAAATCTGCGCCCAAGAGTGGTCTGCGCACATCGGCAATTATGAATTTCCACCTGTAAGTGTGGGCAGCAAGACGTATGGTGATTTCTTGTTCGCCGTAAGTTTTAATGGCGGTCTCGTTTGCGGCAACTAGTTGCATGTTGTTTTTTCCCAAAACATACCCCGTTTCTTTCGTGCTTGTGGGAAACCGAACGGAAAGTGCCTGTGTCAACCCAAAAAAAACGCCAGGTCACCAGTATAATAGTAGTACGAAATGAACAAGGAGATGAACTGAGAACAACTGACTTTATTTTACCAATTTCCCAACTGCACAAAAAGGCGATATCATCATACCTTCAACAGCCAATCAGAAGACACGTAACTTACTTATACAAACACAGTAGCTTAGCTCTGAGCCGCACGCTGATTGGCTGCCACATTACGAATGAAGATTTTTTGTTGGTTCCAACCACGTTTAAAAACGCTGCACTAAAAATACAATAACTACAAATGAAAATATGTTCGTTGAAGAAGATATTTATTCAGGTGCCACTTCTACTCAGAAATTGGAAGAAAATATAGAATTGAAATATTCAGAAGAAAAACTTCAAGAATCGAAAGATAGTGCATATTTAACATCTTTTTAGGCAGGAGCTGTTGCAAAAAAACATTTGCTAAAAAATCCTCATTTGGGAACACACACAAAATACATGTAAACTTATCAGATCAGGCATATGCTAAGCAATCTTGAGTACAACAACTTTCATACAGTAAATAATTGAACCATCCGAAGAATGGAAGTTAGTTGCCAAGCAATTAAATGATGCATTTGAAACATATCCTCAAACAAATATTAAAAAGAAAATTGGAATTGAGAAAATTAGTTAAGTACAAAATGTGTTTCCAAAAATTGAGTGCAAGGTTAAAATCATTTTCCGTTTATGAACTGTGATCTGAATTAAACATTTAAATGCCCTATTGAATAGTAATAAAAACAAGATACTCCTGCTCATCCACAAATGATCGTGCAAAAAAGAAAATGAAAAAAATTTGTAACTAAATTAACTTTGAAAAAGCACAGCATTTCAAAGTAAAAATATATAAAAAAAAAATTTGTTTTTAAACAAGTGTGTAAACATGTACTTTTTCTAAGTAAAAATTTAGAAAATGTTTAAATTAAAAAAAAAATTGTTAATAAAAATTAAATTGTGCAAACTCAAATTAAAATTCTTTTAAAATTAAAACTGTCGCTAATGAAATTGTGTTTAAGCGTATACAAAATAAAAAGGTTTAAAAATTTCTTACTTAATTTTTTAAAAAATATCTTTAATTCAGCTTTATAGTAAAATACAGGGTGTTTCAAAATTATGTACAATAAATTTAGTGACATATTCTTCAGGTCAAAAGAAGATGAAAATGTTCTATAGCACTTTGTCTGAAAACGATTTATTTACGCGATACAGCCAACTAAACCCGTGGCTCCAAATTACAGGAATTGTTCAAAGTGCCCGCCACCAGCTCGCACGCACGCTTCGGCTCGTTGCATGAGCGACCGTCTGATGTCATGGAAGATTTCGTCGCCAGCATTACGAACGGTTTGGCATGCATTTTCAATTCGTTGTCGCAGATCCATAATGTTAGGAACTTCTGTGCTGTAGACGATCGTTTTCACATGACCCCACAGAAAAAAGTCCAAGGGATTAAGGTCGGCTGATCTTGCAGGCCAGGCTACCGGTCCACCTCGACCTATTCACCGATTCGTGTATGCAGCATTAAGGTGTGCTCACACAACATGGCTGAAATGTGCTGGAGCGCCATCATGCATGAACCACATGATAGATCTTATCAAAAGAGGAACATCTTCCAGTAATTCTGGCAATGCATTCTGCAGAAACAAAAGATACGTTCGCCCAGTCAATCGTGGCAGCAACACATAAGGGCCAATTAAGTTATTTTCGACAATTCCACACCAAATGTTCACGGAGAAACGCTCTTGATGCGCTCGAGCTCTGGTAACATGCAGGTTAGCATCTGCCCAATGGTGCTGGTTGTGAGAATTTACGATTCCTGTCCGGGTGAAGGTTGCTTCGTCCGTGAAAAGTATCTGGCTGAGACAACTAGGGTCTGCAGCATGACGACGACGTATCCATTGGCAAAATCGTTGTCGGTGTGGATAGTCTGTTGGGTTCAATGCCTGAACCAGTTGAGGGTGGTAGGGATGCAAAAGCTGACGGTGAAGAATGCGCCAAACAGATGAGTGCGGAATGTGTACCATGGAAGAAATACGACGGGTGCTTGTCTGTGGTTCATCATGTATGATGTCAATTATCACATCCTCCTCATCCAATGTGCTACAGGCCGCCCTTGTCCTGTTTGACGGCCAAAGGAACCACGCTCCCTCAAATGTCTGTCGACGGATACAAATGTTCGGTTATTTGGCAAACGTCTATTCAGAAAGCGTTCTTGGTAGAGTCTTCTTGCTTCCACAGCATTTCCGTCCGCAAGACCATACATTAGGTGCATGTCAGTGTATTCTGCACTGGAATACGTGTACATGACTTTTTTTTACGTAAATCGTAATGCGTATGTCAAAGCACGCAAACGTTCTGAAATTGATATTCCTAGTGGATGTACAGTAGTGAAACTACAGTATGGAAACAACCGTACACAACTAATGGAACAACCCTAAAGTAGGTTTAAATGGAACAAACCACTCAACCTAGTGTTGGATCGAAAAACTGGAACTGCTAAAATATCGTCCGCTAACTACCGTGCTTCCCTACTGTATGATTACTCGCAAACAAATCGTTTCCAGACAAAGTGCTATAGAACATTTTCGTCTTCTTTTGACCTGAAGAATATGTCACTAAATTTATTGTACATAATTTTGAAACACCCTGCATAAAAAAATTTAAAACAAATTTTAAAATTACAGGGTGGTTATAAAATAAGTTCGCCTACTCGGAGCCCTCTAGAGCCCAATCTAATGGACTGATTGTGATGCAAATTGAAATGTAGGCTATTCAGACAATGGGGGAGAGAATTCCAGAAATAAAAAAAATTAATGCAAATTTTCAGCATCAGGTGAAAATGTGGTTTTGTGAAATGACACATGGACATTTTAAAACTAGTTTTATTGTTTTAAACAAGCACGGAAGGTTTTTGTTTGATTGTACCATATGTTAGTTCTCAGTATCGGCCTTAGCAGAAAGTTTAAGCAAATTAGAAAATCAACTTACCCAGAATGAAATGGATTGATCCATTCTTTACATTATATTTAGTGAAAAGCTTTCACAAAAGATCATTGTTTTAAGCAAATAAGAATGTGCACTGTTGGTAACATTGTTTTACCAGAATGATAGCAGCAGTCTATCTGCATTGTGAGCATATCGTCATCTAAAAGGACTGCGAAAAGGGCCCAGATCAGATATTGGGTTGCGAAAAATGATAAAGAAATTTGAATCTACTGGCAATTTGGCTGTCGCACCAGGAAAAGGACGGTGCAAGATAGCAGCCGAAGTTGTTGAGGATATAGCTGTTGCAGTGGTGGGTAGAGTTTCCTCTTCACAACATTCTGCAACAAGTGCTCAAGCAAGAGCACGCGAATTGCCCATCCCATGGTCCATGGTGCGAAAGGTCTTGCAGTCCATTCTGCATTGGTAAAACCTTAAGATCTCTCTCAAAGTGCTGACTTTGCTTATCATTTTCAGGCGAGAATGATTGTTAATGACCTGTGGTCATGGAACATTTTATGGTCAGACGAAACATTTCACCCTAGAAGGAGCGGTGAACACGCAGAACTGCCGCATATGGGTGCCTCGCTCCCCCATGTCGTGCATGAAAAGCCATTGTATTCTGAATACGTGGCTGTATGTTGTGGATTCACCACTGATTTTATTCTAGGCTTGTTTTTCTTTCAGGAAGTGACACAAGAAGGTCCTGTAAGATATTCTGTGACAAGTGTACGGTATTGTGAACTTCTCGCACATCTTGTGATTCCTGCCTTGCGAGAACGACGATGCTTGAAAACCACTGTGTTCATGCAATATGGAGCATCTTCTCATATTGGTCGACAAGTGAAGGAACTGCTTCGTGCCAACTTTGGAGATGATCATGTGATCTCTAGAAGTTTTCCAGATGCGTGGCCTCCACATTCCTCTGTATTTGAACCCATGCAATTTTTGGCTCTGGGGATATTTGAAAGATCGGGTCTATCGACAAAGCGTATGGACTGTGCCTGAGCTGAAAGCTAGCATTATACGATATGTCTCAGACATTCCCCAGGAAACTTTCATGCAACAATGGATCATGCTGCGCTACACTTCCAACATGACATTGATGCAGGGGGAGGACATATTGAACCTTTGCTGTAATCAAAGAAAGACAATAATACTATTTTTAAAATCTCCATTTGTCATTCCATAGTGCCACATTTTCACCTGGTGGTGAAAATTTGCACTAATTTTTTTCTTTCCACAATTTTCTCCCCCATGGTCTGAATAGCCTACATTGCAATTTGCATCACAATAGGTTCATTAGATTGGGCTCTGGAGGGCTCTGAGTAGGCTAACTTATTTTCTAACCACACTGTATTATAAAACAATTTTGATAATACAAATTTGCAAATTCGTATGCATCTGTTAACTAAAATCATTTTTAAATCCTTTAATTCCTATAGACAGTTCAATTCAGAAGTCTACAAATGATGAGATGAATCATGTCAGTCAGAAGCAAGCAATAAATTGAGGCAACCTTTAGGGTGTGTTTCGATAGCCTCACAGACCTAACGAGAGCTAACTCGTGTAATTGTGCCTAGTGAGCTAACGTGAGATTCGCGATGATCATGCTATCGAAACGCTATGGGGAGGTAAGCTTTGTTCAGGCGCCGTTTCATTTTCGGTTTTCGTGCTTTCTTCATGTGCTGTATCAGAGATTTCTTGTTTATTACTGTTTATTTCTTGTTCATTTCCAACACTAACTGTAATTTGCTGTTGACGTTGAAAGCAGATATCAAGTTGTATTATTGCGTTATAGCTCCACGAATGCCACAATACTCGATCTATCCATACAAATCCTCTATAGCTGCCACCATCTTTAAACAAGCAGGATTGGTTCTAATGAAGCTATACGGACTTGAAAGCTAAGACGTTTCGTGAGGCCCGGGACTCCCTTCTCATGAGGTTGGCTCTATCAAAATGGGTGAGATCACTTCACGAAAACCCATCGAAACAATCCAGAGAGAGAAAAACCCTACTGTCGCAAAGTCTGAGAGTCTATCGAAACACACCCTTACTTAACTGACCTTTGCTATTATATATTCGTGTTCAGACCTGCTCAAGGTCACTATGCATGGGCTTATAAGCGATTAGGTTTGCTTTGTTGAGGTGTGACTGGGTCAGTGTGTTGTGTTGTGGTTTGGTTGTTGTAAGCGTGGCTTTGTATTTATTTTATTCGTTTGGAGCTCTCCTTATAAAGAAGTTGTATTGTGGGGTGTGTTTATTGTTGTGTTGTATGTTAATTCGGTCTGCGGTTGTTTTGGTGTGTAAAAGAGGTGTGTTTGTTGAAGTTCGTCAGGTTTTATTTAAGTATAGGTTATTCCAGTATTTAAGAGATTAAATTAAATAATTAAGAAGTGTTTTTTTGTAGTTCTGGGGAAGCTATGACAATGACCTGAGAAGCAGAGCGCAAGCTCTTGTTGTTGTCGCAGTTTTTCCAGAAATTTTGTAGCAACAATGAGATAACAATTGTTTTTTTTGTTGTGGAGCGCGTTTTTTTTTTGTGTTTAAGGCAGAGGAGCCCTGGTAAGACTGAAGGTTGCGTCGTTATGAAAAACACTCAGCAAAGCTAAATTAAATATGACAAAAAGTTTTTCTTTGCTGAAGTTGTGGCTGTCCTTCATTAAAATGACCCATAGGGACGTATGGGACCATCCGTAGCAGAAATTTCGGGAAGAATCAAACGTTTGCGACTAGTGACTACCCTTCAAGGATAAAGGAACGCGTCGTGATCGTCATGTTTCGGAAAAGAATGTTGGCCGCCATCCAAGATAAGAAACTTATCCAAGATCATCTTGTGATGGGTGAGATTGTTCTTTATTTTGCTTTGTCTCCGATGAAGACGGTCTAGTGCACTGTTCAAGAAAGTTAATGCCGTGTAGTGAAATTTATTTTTAATTGCAACTACCCCGCCATTGCGGAACTTAGAGTTCGTCGTAGAGAGGGAAAGGGAAACGTTTATGCATCCTTTTGGGATATGATTAAAATATGTGTTGCAACAGTGTTAGAGGTACTTAATATTGATCTTGAGTGAGGGAAAAACGTTATTGTGTTATTATTATACCACGGGGTTACGGCTCTCCTTCTCTCTCCTGTTCTAGGTTTTGAGGATATGATCACTACTTAAGAGCAGGAGTGATTGAAAAGGAGGGCGTGACACGTTCATTTGTTGCTTTCCCTTACCAGGGTTGTTTGATATTGGGCTTGATAGCTCATCACGTACAACACTGCGCATGACAGAGTTTTTTTTGAAAAGTTAAAGTTGCTGATCTCATGTGTTAAGCATTTGTTGAATTTGCAATATAGATGTTGACTGTTGTGTTATGCATTGATTACATTTTGATCTTATTTTAATATACTTAAAGGAAGAGTTAAGAGTTAAATATTTGGGGTTTTTTTTGCTGGAAAAGCATTGTCGGGGGCCCCGATTTTTATGTTTTGTAATAATTTTATGAATATTATACACTATTGACTAGAATGAATTGTTTTCATTACCCCCACCACACTTAACTTTCAGCTAAGCGCAACCTTCCCTCCACGAGTCATTTTCTACAACCCATCCCTATCGCGCGTGGTTCACTTTTACGAGTCGGGGACCTTTTGACCCCCCCCCCCCCACGCGTTCGGGGGCACAGAGGTGGGTTATTTAATAGACACCTCTTATGCTTTCATTCTCTGCCAGAGATTGTGAAATGACAGTCAGTAAGATCAGGGAGGAAAGAGTACTGGGAAGCGACACTCTGCAATTTTCCTATAGCAAAGGCTGTGCTTCCGCTTATACGCTGCCACTGCCGGACAGAGTGAATTTTAAAGATTAAAATGTGTCACTAAAGCACTGGCGGTACATCCCAAGTACTGCAAATGACGTTTAACCTGAATAACCCCTTTTATCCATTTCTGCTGCGATTTATTTACAATTTATTTATTTATTTATTTACAATTGTGCGCTCCACAGGAGCATTTGAAAAGTATTAATAATATTGCAAAAAAATTAAATTCTCAGACACAAAAATATTGAAATTTGTTTTATTATATGTTTTAAGAATACATGTAGTTATCACCAAATGTCATAATTTAAATTAATAAATACAGGAAACACAAGAAATAACTTCTGAAATTATGAACGATTCTCTGAACGATGGTATAATTTTTGCTCACTTGCTCATCTCTTCATTGTTAATTTCGTTCGTAAATCAAGAAACTTAACGAATATTCCATCCTTGCTTTGTGTGCGAATTTCATTTTCGGGCCTAGTTTCCTCAACTCTTTTCTTACACAGAAAATGTAGCTTACAACAGTGGCTACTCATCCTTCTTAGCTGAAACCGAAACCGGGATTTTCTATTAGTTTAACGCCTGGTGCCCGTTGGTGCTAGAGCACTGGATATAAGAGAGTATGGACATGCTTTTCCTCACCGCATTGAAATCTGATTGGCTCTTGCTGCCACACGTGGTTTCCGCCTCCATTTTGATGCCCTGGCTAACATACGTAACATAGAGTATAGAGGAGCTTTTTTAAAACATCAAATTAATAATGCTGTGCTGTTGTGCTGTGGACTGCAGCAATAAACAAGGAAGATTTTTCAGGTCCTACAAGAAAAAGAAATAATGAAAGGGGAAAAATATGGCTTTATAAGATTGGAAGAAAAAACTTCATAGTGAAAAACACGACCATGCTTTGTGACATTAGTATGATGCATTAGTTTAACATCACGATTATATATAACTTGTTACATGATATCCTTTGAGCAATAAAAAAGGGGGAAAGATATCAATTAGTAGTGCTAGGTGACTGTATGATGTTAACCCAAGTATCGAGTTCAAAATGTATTGACCATCAAATTTTCGATGTTCTATTTCGATGTTCTTAAACCATTTCGAATTCATTATCTATTATACAGCTGTTTAGGAATGAAAGAAAATGTAAAAATACTGGGACATTTATTTTTACAAATAGTCTATGGACTTATAAATAGTATGTATATGGACTTATAAATTACAAAAATTCGATGTTTAGTATTTAACAAGTAGATTTGGTTGATGATTAAAGCTACGACCTGTAACATCGATGTAAAAACAAGCATCGATGTTTAATATCAATTTTAGTTTTTCTGATATCGATTATTCAAAATAAATAAAAATCAGTATTATATATGTTTACATCTTTGTTCATTTGATTCTATGTTCTTAAGCAGAAATATTTTTCTTAAGCAAAAACATTCCTGCTTTTATAGAATATTTTTTTTCAAATGGGCCACAAAGTTTACATTATAATATAAATTAGAAAAAATTGATTTACTAAAGAAATAATAAAAAAATTAATTAAAAATAATTAGTAAATAAAAAATTTAATTTCTTATAATAAATTAGTAAATAAAAAATAAATTACTTTTTAGAAATTAAAAATTGAAAATAGGGTAGTAAGACCCTGAAATTTCAAAATTTCTTGTCTCGTCTTTCTTTTTTACTCATCCGTCAATTTTTATAAGTTAGTAATTTAAAAAATAAATAAATTAATAAGCAAAAAATAAATTACTTTTAATTAATTAGTAAATAAGAAAATAAATTATTTTTAATAAATTAGTAAAATGAATATAAATTAATAAATATTGTAAAAAAAAAACAATGATTGGAATAAACAATGTGACAAATGTGATGAGCACTTGTGAAATGTGGATAAAGGGCATCAAGATGGCTGCCGCATGCAGTTGTCCAAACTCTCCTATATATAGTGCTCTAATCGGCGCTTTCAATTTACACCCTCTTGCGATATTCTCCAGAAACATGGGAGTGTCGCCTCCCTATATTCTTTCCTCTCTGGTAAGGACACTGAATTAAAGTATGAAATTAATAAAATGAAAATTAAGCTACAATATTTTTAGGTTAATACTATAGATTTGAAGGGCCCATTAAACCACTGAAGTACATGTATCTGGAACTTTAAAATTACTTTATATAGTAAGTTGTCTGATATAACTATATCTTGCATGTTTTTGGATGCATTCAATCTTGAACATTTCCTGTGGTTATCTATGGTATATTGAATTTAAACATCTATGAAATTTATATAGGACATTTTACATTAATGGGTAAAAATAAAACATGAAAAACTTAAGGTATGCGAGTCATTTGGAAAGTAATGGCCATTTTAGAATTCAGGAATTAAGAGTTATGAATATGGCAGTTAACTGTTTTACTTTACTATCGTACATAATAGTATTTGAAAATCTGCAGTATTAAATTAATTGCTATTTTATTCTCAATTAAAGAAAATTTTGAAAAAAAATTTTAATTCTTTAAGACCTATTCCCCCCCCCCCCCTCTAATATTAAATATAATTGGCTCAGCTTAAAATGGTTGTTTTTTTATTTCATTGATACATAATTCAGAATTGTGTGGAACCCCTGGATATTTGGCACCTGAATTATTAAAGAGCTCAATGTATGAAGCAGTCGAAGGCTATGGAAGAGAGGTGGACACGTGAGTATAATGCATAAGAAAAGTCTCTTCCTTTCCTTCCATCCTCACTGACTGTATGTGTGCTTTGCTGCACGTAATTGCCTCTCCTCTGTTGCTTCTATTGCTTTATTCCTTTTTTTGTATTTTTTTAATTATACTATGCACTCTCATATTCCTTATTGCTTCTACTGCACGACATTATCTTTAAGAATGCTATTTATTATTTATATCTGTTCCTTTTTCATATTGTCTTGAAGTAAATTATTTATTTGTTTCAAGAGCTAAAGATAAAACATTTTATAAAATTTATAAGTCTGTCATATGATTATTATTAAATCAAGGTTGTTAATTTTGAATGTACATGAACAAAAAATAAATTATCTATACATAACTTTTGCTTTGCAGTGTTTGTTCTGACTATGTTACATTGCCTTTACGTTAAATTTCTCTAAGGGAGATAGACATAAAATAGAGCATATACAGTCCTGGACAAAATTATAGGACCAGTCAAGAGATGCAAAATGAATTTGATTCACAATCCTGTGTATAGTATAAATTTGCAATGGACAATAAAACCTATTTCTAAAAAAAAACCAAAAAAAAACAAGTTTAAAAAAATAAAACTAGCCATCATCTTTTTTCACTTCTGAGCTACAAAATGGAATGGACAAAATTATAGGACCACTTTCAAAATAATGAATTATTCTGAATTTTTTCTGCCGAGAATTCAATTATTTTTATTACTTTAGTAAACAACAGTATTCTGTTCTGTACTGAACAAATCATCTTGGGACGTGGTAGAAAATTAAGCAATGAACAACAAGCTTAAATTACATCTTACAAAAACTGTGGAAAGAGTAAAAGAGAAATTGCTGGAATTATATTGGAAAGTCCAAAACTAGTCCACAGTGTTTTAACTGATCCACATGGCTATGAAAAAAAATCCCTCATCCTGGAAGATGTCAGAAGCTGTCATAAAGAGACAAACATGCTATCCTGAGAATGGCTTCAACCAGCATAGGAGCAACATCCGCTAACATCATGTCATCTCTGAACCTTCCTATATCAGACTGAACAACTCGTCGTGTACTCCGAGCATCCACCAACCACACTTACACGAAATATAAATCCAAGCAAAATTACTTCAAGCCACATGCGTGCAGGACTGGCCTTTGCGAAACAGTGCATTGGGCATTCGCAAATGTGGAAGCATACTATCTTTAGTGATGAAAAAAAAATATGGCTGGGCCTGATGGCATAAGATTCTACTGGCATGATCTCAGACAGCCAGAACAGTTTCTTTCAAGACGAGTGCAAGGCAGAGGTTCAGTTATGATCCGGGCTGCTTTTTCTGCTAACGGCAAATCAAGTTTGTGTTTTGTGAAGCTGTAGTCAAATGCAGACCATTATCAAGATATTTTAAGAAATTATTTGTTGTCATTTAGAGACGAACTGAACGATCCGGACTTCTTTCAGCAAGATAATGTGCTCATACTTCATGCAGTATTCACTCAACAGTGGCTTTATGTTCAAGAAATTCGTGTTTTGGACTGGCCACTGTGCAGTCCTGATCTCAGTCCCATTGAGAACTTGTGGGCTGATGTGGTGCGCAGCATTTATTCCGGTTGAAAGCAGTTTCACACCATAAAAGATTTGAAAAATCCCTTTACTAAAGCATGGGCTGATATCCCACTCGACAGACTGAAAAAATTGGCTGAGTCGATGACAGACCGTTAATTGAAGTGATGCGTTTAAATGGAAAGCAAAAGTTTTAGTTTACATTAAAATTGTTGTAAATAAATAATTACAGCAATACGAGTAGAAAATTTTGTTGTCAGTGACACTGGTCCTATAGCTTTGTCCATTGCGTTTGTAGCTCACAAATGAAAATAGATGATGCTAGTTCTATTTTTTTTTTAACCCTTTAAGCGGCGGTGGGTTTGCCAGATACCCACTTCTTCTAGAATTTTTGCTGTTGCGTAGCAGTGGGTTCACAGCAGAACCACAGCTTATTTGCAAGCCTAATGCTGCCATCTATTGATGTAAAACAGTTTTTTGACCAGTTTTACCCAGAATGCACTGAAAGTTACTTTTTCGAAACTAGAAGGAGGGAATCGGCAGCATTTTCGACATCGAATTCACAGCTATATTTTATTGAATTCTGTGATGCCTCGTGTAAGTATTTTTGTGATATATGCATTATACACCTCATAAATTAGTAAACTGAGTAAGATTTGTTTATATTTGCAATATTTTATACTGGCAAAGAGGCCATAGTTTGCTGGTTCCATGATGGACTCACTGCCACACAAGGAATTTTGATGTTATAATTTTATATTTATTTTTGGTTCTTTAGGATGGAGTGTTTATGCTGAGTTTATGAATTGGTGTTTTTATATTGTTAGCTAGATATTCTTTAAATTTCTACTGCTTTTCAGAGTACGCAGTTCAGGAGTGCTGCAGAAATTTTCGCCTATCTTGAGGAGATTCCCAGTGATTCGGAATCAGTTATTGACGCTGACAGCAGTGATAATGAAGAAGAAGAATTTAGGCCTGGAAAACCTTCTGAGCCTGACGATGACGAGGAGGATGAACCCAGAGGAGTGCAGCAAGATGATTAAATTCAATCCAGTTGTGACAACAACAAAGACTGGTCAACAAGAGCTGTTTCTGTTGATGTTCTTCCATTCACTGCTAGAGCTGGACCAAATATTCCAACAAATTTGGAGCAGCCAATTGACTATTTTTATCAACTCTTCACTGAAGATTATATGAGAGATGTTGTTTTTCAGTCAAAATTATATGCCACGCAATCTGGAAAAAAATTTCAACCAATCACATTAGAGGAACTGAAGGTTTTTCTTTCTTTAAACCTGCTTATGGGGATAAAGAAGTATCCAAGTTATAAAGATGACTGATCATCGAAGCCATCCCTGAGAGGTAATTATATATCTTCTCAGATGTCATTGAAAAGGTTTGGTTTCATGCTGTCTCATCTGCACTTGAACGATACTTCTCTTATGCCTGAACATGGGTCAGTAGCTTTGATAAACTTTATAAAGTGCGATCACTGCTTGAAAATCTATCAAAAACTTTTCTTGAGTCGATGTATCCGTCCGAAAATCAGTCGGTTGATGAGTCAATGATAAAGTTCAAAGGAAGAAGTAGCCTCCAGCAGTATATGCCTAATATGCCAATAAAAAGAGGCTATAAAGTATGGTGTCGTGCTGATGAAACTGGCTAAATCAGTTTCAGATCTACTCCGGGAAGATAGCCGATGTAACTGAAAAATCCCTTGGAGCCCGTGTTGTAAAAGACTTGACTGCACCAATAAAAAAAAGAACCATAGAGTGTATTTTGATAATTTTTTTTCATCAGTGCAGCTTTTGGAGGATTTGAAAAAAGATCAAATAAACGCTTGTGGAACTGTGTGATCTAATCCACACAACTTCCTAAGGATTTGAAAGCTGACAAGGCACTGCTGAGAGGAGAATCTGACTGGAGAATGTGTTCAGATGGCATCAGCTGCATGAAGTGGAAGGACAAGCATGCTGTCCTGATGCTGTCGAACTTTCATGACCCAGCAGAACTTGTTCATGTTGGTAGGAAGCAAAAAGATGGTTCCCAAGAGCACATTTCATGTCCTGTGATGGTCCACGATTATAACAAGAACATGGGATATGTTGACAAAGCCGATCAGTTCAAATCGTATTATGAAGTGGATAGAAAAAGCAAAAAATGGTGGCACAGAATATTCTTTCATTTTTTGGATATGTCAGTAGTCAAAGCCAGCATTTTGTTCAACCAGGAGCACACCAAAATGAGCCTCAAGATGTTCAGGCTAGAAATTATTCAGGTCTCATTGGGGCTGGTTTGAACAGGAAAAGAAAATCTGAAGCTATGGAAGTAAAAAGATTCAAAACAACAATACCAAAAGTGCAAAGAACTGATGGAGCCTGACATCTACCACTCAAAGCGACCAAACGTCGTTGTACTCAGTGCAGCAGAAAATCTGAGGAGCACAGAAGTATGTGGTCTTGTACCATATGTAATGTTGCCTTATGTTTGAATGATAAAAAAATAAAAAACTTTCAAGAAGTTCCATGGAACATAATAATATGGCAGCAGCAGTAACTAGTGGTGTAGTGAGGCTGCCATGGATCCACCTCATTAATAAAAATATAGTAATAAAAAAAATTAAATTATTTTTGATGGAACCTCTACTATATCCAAATAAATTAAGAATTAAAATTTCAATAGGTTTTGGTGAGTTGCTCCACAAAGGGTTAAACTTTGTTTTTTTCTTAGAAATATGTTTTATTGTCCATTACAAATTATACTGTACACAGGATTGTGAATCAAATAAATTCATTTTTCATCTCTTGACTGTTCCTATAATTTTGTCCAGGACTGTATTAAAAAAATTAATGAATAAATTTAATTATTTTTGTACATGAAAATTCCATCTATTTTTTGGTAATGGCAGTATTAAAACAACAGTACCATGTACAAGGCCTGTGCAGAAAGTATCTGGATTGAGGCTACAAAAAAAAATACGGTTTGAACTCTGATAAATGTTTAGGTTAGGTAGCTTAGGTTAGGTTACGTTGAAGGCCGACCAGGCCGTGGATCACTTTGTGCCAGTTCTCTACCCTCCTTAAAAGCGCTTGAACCATTCGCAAACCTTTGTGCGGCTCATAACATTATTGCCGAATGCTTGTTTTAGCAATTCATAACTCAGTTGTGATTTTACCGATTTTAAAATAAAATTTGATTCAGTGTCATTGCTCAATGTTTTGCCATTTACACCATGCAACGAGAAAAGAAAAACTTCCTGTTTTAGCATGTTACAACAATTGCACACGGCATTCTTAACAGCTGCAAATTTTATTCATCAGCAGAAATGTCGTCACACGATCCAGATAGGAAACAGGTGCAGCAAGTTCTACTTTTCTTTTTGTAGCCTCAATCCGGTTACTTTTCGAACAGGCCATGTATACTCTTCTATATGCAGGATTTTTTTTTTTTCCAATAAATGTCCCCTAAAACCACATTCGGCATATGCAAGAGTCAGAGCTGATGAAAGCTCTCGTAAGCGAAGGGCTCTTTTAAGTGGAGGGCTCTTATAAGTGGAGATTACAAAATCTAAATAGTTTATTCATCTGATTAAGTTAAGAATAAAATAAAACTCTTTTTCCACAACGAAACAG
>JAHWFO010017950.1:439029-464340 GCA_023313115.1 Rhysida immarginata | reverse complement strand
GCACTGTATAACTGTTTATATGTGAACATTTGTTTTATTTATAAATGTTAGTAATATGCAAATAGCAGATAATTCATTCAATATACTTATAGTTAACCCTAATTCACTGGACCTAATGCTTCGATGTTTATTCTGTTTTAATTTGCCTACAATATGTTTTAAGTGATTCTGGTGTAATTTCTTTTATTCTGAATCTTCAAAAATGTTTTTCAAACTTTTAGAATGAACAATTAATTTAATGCAAATGATTTTCATCAATTTTGAGTGTCGCTATCGCTTGAACATGATCTAAACATGAAGGATCGCTTACAAACGTTGTCAGTGACTTAAATGAACAGAAACAAAATAAAATAAATTTTTATGCCTACTTTAAGAATATATTAGCAATCCATGCTTTCTTTACAATATTATGTGAAAGAATTATATTAAATAGTTCATGCTGAATGATAAAATGATCTGTATCCGCACATAAGCTCAGCAAAAGATCAAGTATCGCCTGCATCATCCGTATCAACCTTCCCTCCTTTGATCACATGACCGTTCCAATCATGCTCGAGCTGTCCGGGCCTTTTTATCTAGGAGGCCTTGCGTCAACGCGCGATGATAGACACCTGGTCTGCTTGGCGCTGACGGACCATACAGCTTCCTCTAGATAGTTGGCAGCAAATTAGTCCACTGCTATAGGTGTATCCCTCTCTGTTTCATCAATTCATCTACGTCTGCTGCACCGTGGACTGCGTGCAAGAACTCCTTTATACAGGATCTCCCCGACGCAAAACCATAGACTCCTGCGGTTGCAATGGGCTCATGAACATAGAGACTGGCATGCAGATTGGCAACAAGTGTTTTTTTTTCTGAAGAATCCCGCTTTAATCTGTGGTACTATGATGGCCGCATTCGTGTTAGTCGCTATGCCGTGAACGCTGCCTTCCAGAATGCATTATCGAACGTCATAGTGGACAACACTTGGAGTTATGGTCTAGGATGCGATTGTGCATCATGGACAATCTCAGCTGCTATAAATTGTGGGTAATCTTAACAGCACTCGGTACATCAGTGAAATGCTGGGGCCCGAACTTGTTCCTTTCCTTCAAGGCATTCCTGGAGCGATCTTTCAATAGGATAATGCCTGCCCACATATTGCAAGGAATGTTCAAGACTTCTTTTCAGCAGAAGACATACAGCTGCTTCCTTGGCCTGCTTATTAGCCAGATATGTTGCCTATTGAACATATGTGGGATTTCGTTGGTCAGCGTCTCTGCTGATGATCCTCGTCCTACAGGTTCTACAGATGAAGTTTGGGTACGCATACAAACAACATGGAATGCTCTTCCCCAGGCAGACCTTCAAAATGCCACGTCGTATTGCAGTACTTATTGCAGCGTGTGGTGGCTACACCAAATACTGATTTCGGACACTTAATATTGTTTTTTTTTTTTATTTGAAACTCTAATCATTTAATTATACCAATACAAGTCGTTTGTGTTAAATTTCATTTAATTCTGAGGATTCCTTCATGGTGTTGCAATTTTTACAAACACGAGTCTATATACTAATTTCAATTGAGTTTCATCTCCTATAAAGCATTTTTGATCCAAGTGTTTCAGTTCTGCATTGGCAGGGGGGTGGGGGGAGGCAGAAGTTCAAAACAGATGAAACGCTGCAGAAAACTGTCCTGCATTGGCCACGACATGAGCCCAATTCTTTCTCTGCCAAAGGTATCAAGCAGTTGCCACAACGATGGCAACAGTGCCTGGATGTGCATGGGAATACTTAGAAAAACCGACCTAATTTGGTGCTTGTCAGGGATTACATTTTCTTTGCAAAAATCAAAAGTATAGGTCAACCTTAACAACTCCTGTATGTTATAATAAGATACATTAAGTTATATATACGGTGTTAATGATGAACATATTGAAGTATATACATTATTAAGTTTACCATTCTGTCCCATAACATGCCCAGATTTAGGATTGGTTATTCCTGCAGCCATGAATGGTGATCATGTCTCAGCAGCTCTACTTTGTATTAAATCTTTCTAAATCACCATTACAGTTACGACAGGGTGTTACTCTGTGCTGGATACTGAGATGCCATTACAGAAACTTACTTGTCATGACTTCTGCTGTACTGCAATTTGTGCTTTCGAAGCTCCTTTGCACTGCCCTTAATTCCAATCCTTAACTCCAAATAATGTTAATGCATTTTGCTGGCAAGAAAATTTTTTGCTAATTTCAGTAATTTAGATTCCAATTTGGAAAATTAGTTATGTGCTATGTAAATTAATAAGATTTTCATGCTTTGTTGTAAATTTAAAATATGAATGACCATATAGTTTTATCTTTAATAGAATATGGAAGTGAAAGATATAAAGAAATTCAAATCAATCTGATTATTTTTATTGTTAATTTATGTTTTATTTATCTACAGGGTGCACGGAAAATACTTGGCAAAACTTTAAAGGGTGGTAGAGGCAACCAAACTAAGCATTTTCTGTCATAGAATGGGTTTAAGTTTCTGGAAGTAAAGGTGTTATTTCCCTGCTGGGATTTACAACAAGCATACATGGCTTTACAAATGCAGCGTTTGCAAATATCCATATGACATGGGGCAGCGAATGGAAACTGACTATTTGCTCAGAGGTTGTACAGGGAGCGATTCCTGACGAGACAACTCTGAATCTACAAACGTTTGGTTGTGTGCATCGTCAGCTTTGCGAAAGTGGATGTTTCAGTGCTAACAGATGTGATGTAGGCCGGATCGGAACTGGCAAAACTCTGCATTTGTAAAATGCTATGCATGATTTTGTAAATTCCAGCTGGAGAAATGACGCCTTTACTCCCAGACGTCATCGACTGCCGCACTTAGAGGCATCATTTCTGACCACACAATCTATGACGATAAATGGTTATTTTGGTACACTCTACCGTCCTTTAAAATTTTGCTAGATATTTTCTGAGCACCCTGTGTTTTTCATTTTTTAATTTGTCTAGAAAAAAAAAAAGATGGGGAAGAAATTAATGCATGTATAAATTAATAACAACAGATAATAGATAACAATTTACAGTATTTCTATAAAATTATTAGGTACCTTAATGATGAAATAATTAGGTCAGACAATATTTTCAGGTCTCAATATTGTCCTTATATTTAATTTAATACGGGGATTCAAGCTAGCAGTTTTTCCTTAATTTTCATTATTTCTGTATACTTTGATAACATAAGTTAAAAATTATGACAACAGTATACATTTAGTGGAAAGACATTAGCCAGGTAACCATGTTAAAATAGTCCCCAAGCCAAATGAATTAAAGCTTTTGTGCAAGGATTCTGACATAAAAAAAACATTTTTGAGATATTTTATAGCCCTGTAATTATCAAAATATAAAAAAACACATTACGAAAGAAAATTTTTTTCTTCATTCGAGATGTTTCTCGGATATCTAAATTTGGACCTGAAATATAAAATTAAAAAAAAATTAATCTTACATGTAAGAAAGTTTTTAACACTGTAACTCTGAAAAAAATTGTTATTTGTAGAAAATTTAAAGGACAACTCTATTGTCATATTCAATTGTATTTAAATTTAAAGCTTAACCTATTAAAAACATCATTGCATATTTAAAAAATTTTTAATTCGAACTCTAGATGTGTGAAATAATGAAAATAATGAGTGTGATTTGAAATGGGTGGCATCCATCTTGGGTGAGGCTGTTACGTCATTGGAGTCGTGAGTAGAATAACAATGAAATCCAAATAACATTGTAGTTAGAATAACAGTGCAATCCAAATAACAATGTAGTTTGAATAACAGTGCAATCCAAATAACAATGTAGTTTGAATAACAATGTAATCCAAATAACATTGTAGTTTGAATAATAATGTAATCTTCATTGTTTCCATCTTGGATTTTAACAATCTGTATTGTTTAATTTGTTGCAAACAATGAAGGTTGGATTGTTAGTCACGTGACTTTTTGCTTCAGGGCTTTTCCTGCGATGGTCAGGTGATTTTTCCACATCAGGGGCTTGTCTTTTTCATTGGTCTCGTTTGACTTAAACTGCACCACTCCAGAAAAAATGGCCAACGAGAGGGGAGTGCAAAAAGACGTTTTTCGTTTTTCAAGGCAGTTTTTTATATTGAAATTGTGAACCAAAATTAAAAATTTCAATGGAAATGTGTTATATTTATATCAAAGAATGGTACTCTGTAAAAAAATTATAATCGTAGCAGATTATAATCATAGAGTTGTCCTTTAATATAGTACAGGGTGAACACAAATGATTAGAGCAGTTTCAATATTTTATTGTAGGTGTATTATTTAATATTTGTGTTTACTTGATCTTAAAAAAAATTACTATTTGTCTGAATTTGTATTCCCCCCCACCCCACTCCATTCCTTGAGCCTTGTGGAGTCTTATTGAGGACTTGAGCAAAGTTGTCAGACTTTATGGCATGTCAAAGATGCTTTTATGCTATGCCTGTATGGTAAAAAATATAAAATGTTCACTATTAACATGACTGTTAAAAGAATTGTATTTAAAACTTCCAAAGCTATCAAAATTTAAATTTTCTGCATCAGAAAGTTCACTTATGATAACTTTTTTGTACTGCTATTTTGATTATGCACTTGATTTACATCAAAAGTTTCATACACTTTATACTTCATGTCCAAGCTTGAATCGAAAAAATATTTTGTGTGCAACTTAATCTGTTATCAGCTGTTGAACTTAAACCATTTTTAAACATGGGGAAGATGATCATATGGTATTTTATTTATGCATAATTTCAAAATTATTTATTCATTACTTCACGAGTTACATTACGCACATTACTTTTGCCGGAAAATTTATTCCACTGAAATAAATTGCAACTGCGCAAATGTACAGAGAAGCTATTGCAACTGAAAAAACATGTCAATGTTGAATCAAACTGTTCAGGGACTGGCAATTTCGACTTGAACAATGAAGAACATTCGGACTAGCTGAAGAAGTTTTCAGACCCTTTCTGTTCTACAGGGAGCAAGCCTTTACTTTTCATATATCTGGTTCACCTTAAGTAGTTTACATGTTGTTCATAAGCTAGTTATAGGGTTATAGTTACCAGATTCGTTTCCTTTTTGTACTTTATTTTTTGGTATTTCTAAAACTTGATTTAATCAACAGCCAGTTTTGAATGTAAGCTTGTCGACAATTTTAACCAAAATTCAAGTTCATCCGATCTACAGGCATACCTTGACCTTCGTTACTTTCATTTGCACCGTTTATTTTGTTGTCTAGATATCTTCCATACAGGATAACTTTACTGTTTTTTCAACTTGCATTCACATTATGCTTCCACATTATGGTTCACACATGTTCTTTCAAAATTTAAATACTGTCTTGTCAAGTTTGTATTTCCATCGTGCTCATTTTTAAGTGCCTTGTAAAAACAGTACTTGAATTCTGCTGAAATTGAATTGCTTGATCTTATGAGAAAATGACGCTACTCTTTGTTTCAGCTCTTCCATTACCTTCCATTGCAGTTTCCTTCTTTTCTAGATCGTGCAGCAAAATCAAGTTGGTTCAGACCTTATTTTGTTCTTCAGTCCTCCTTGTTGCATATTCTTCAGGCTACTTAAATCTGCACAAATTTTCTTGATCTTCAAATCATGACAAACTTTCCACTTCAATTTTTCCTTCTTTACTAGTTGCTTTTCTTTTATTTTGGAGCCCAATTTGTTCCTAATTACATACACTGACGCATCCATTAGCTGATTTCTGCTGGAAAGGACTGATGGCTTTGTTTTCCTCCGTTTTGATGGCTCTGATTGGTAAAAGCATTCCATAACAGTTTTCTTCTTTAAACCAAATTTTCCATTGCTTTCGGCTCTCTTCCAGTTAACTCCACAGCTCCATGCACTGGCTCCATAGCAAAGGAAACAGCACTGTAGCACATTTTTTGATGAATTCCCAGGAGCCATAGTATTCACTGTGATCCTATTTGAATCATGCCAGCCTAACTTTGTTGAAATATGGTTTTTGGAACAGATTTAGTATAACCCTTCAATAAGACCCGTTTGATATGGTCATCGAACCTATTCAGCATAACTCTTTACTATCATTAGAACTCACAAAGCCTCTCCACCATGGCAAATAGAGAAATTATTATAATTATGTTATAAATAGTAAAATATCCCTATAGAGATACAATGGTGCCTCATACTTCAAATTTAATTCGTTCCAGGAAACTGTTCAAACTCGGAATTGTTTGAAGTTCAAATCTATTTTCCCCAAAGGATATAGTGAATTAATCTCTTCCTTGGCTCTTCTAAACACAACTCATTTCGATAAATTTAATATCATATACACATGAGTTAAAACAACAGAATGTAAGGCCTTAAAAAGGAAGTTAAATGTGAATGGGCTGACTGATGCACAGCAGCATGGCATCTATCCTGCCAATTATGCATGCTTTCATTTTTCACCTTCTTCTTGTTGAGAACAAAACAGTAAATAAAGTATGCAAATTTAATAAAAATTGGATTTCTGTGTACAACAAATAGTGGTGATATATCATGTGGCTAGTGGAAAGTACAAAAAATTTACCATTTGGAGAGTAACTAAAAGATGCTTACTCAGCGAATAGAAGAGACTATTTGGGCTCACAATAGATGGCATTTGTGGAGGGATCACACTTTTTTACTAGATGTGGAGTTTGAACTTGGAAGAATTTTCAAATTCAGAATCAAATTGCTCTTGAATTTAGCGTTCGAACTCTGAGAAATTTGAAGTATAAGAGTCTAAGGGGCCGACATAAATTCCCTGTAATTACAAATTTCATACGTGAAAGCACACTTACATTCTCCAGCGATCTTCTCAGACATCTGAGATTACGATCTGCAGATTTTCTATTCACTTCGTCTATTTTTTTCTTATGCAGGAAAATAGCAGAAGCACAATAATTATATAAAAAAAGGTGCTAGACTTTGTATATTTGTGAGTGTATATCTAGTATGGCCTACTGAAGCAGAGTGATCACATATAATAGATTTCCTAAGACCGTATAGCATATCATTTTATAAATCTGATGTATTGAAAGGAAATATTTTTTGCTAATACAGTAGATTCACAGTTATCCAAGTTAATTGGGGCCAAGACTACTTCGGATACGAAAAAAAACTCTGATAATACGGAGATCTGGTATTAATTTGTTACAAAATTGATGAGATGCGGACACCTTTCCTCCAGTGGCAAGCCTCCTAATCACCTCGAGCTCACTCTAGGGATTCTAGTCAAAGGAATAAGACCCGAAGACTTTGGCAACACTATCATAAACCTTAGCTCAAGACTTAAGTTCAACAGACTAGCACTAAGAGTCCATGATAGCTACATTAATGTAAAAACAGTGTTATTTAATATATACGTTACTAAACAATACATATGTGAGATAAGCAAAATATTTTAAGTTTTTTTTGCCACACGTCTTTTATGATTTTTTTAGCTTGATTGCACACATCAGCTCGGGCTAACCTGTTGCTTCGGATAACCGGGACTCGTTTAACCACAAGTCTACTGTATAAGAAAAAAATAGTTCAAGGTATTTCAGCATAAAAACTAAATTACCGGTATGATGGGTTGATTGGGAATCATCCAAAACTAACAGAATGGGCTAGGTAAAGCTCATTAGTTAATGTCTTTAAATTTTTTTTTTAAGTTGAACATATTGACTATAATAGCTAAAGAATGGGATTAAAGCCTTCTGTATTCTCACAGGCAATTCCTGCATTATGTATTTTGAAAATTGATAAAAATGTAACTTTGCACTCAATCTTCTTGTATGCCATGTCATTGGCCTTCATCTATAATCCTTTCAAAACAACATTTTACTGCCTATAATAGAATTTTGATACCAGAAGCTAGGATGGTTTTGCCAGACATGCTATTGAATTTTTTTGCCCAGTATTTTTATACTACTTGAGATGTAAATACAGAGTGTTTCAAAAAAATGCATGCACACTTTGTTAAATGTTATCTGTAACTGATTCCATAAAGGGAAAAATGAAAGCTTACATCCCATATATTGAATGAAGATGATCCCGATTGAAGAAGACCACATTGCCATCTGGTCGTAGGAGTTTACTTAATAATTGTTGCTAGGGAAGTGGATAGAAGCAACTGTTTCCCATATTCAAGAACATCTCGACACTTATGATAATCACTTTGAACACCTGTTGTAATTGTAGAAATCGGAGAGGAGTTATTTCATCCCTTGATCTTGATGTCTGTATGAATTTAGTTTTACAATTTTTATATAGTTTTTCTTTTGATGAGATGTGTACACATTTTTTTGAAAAACACTGTGTACACTGTGACCTAGTTTTCTTCAAAGCTTATTCTGGCACGAAAAAGAAAAAAAAAATGGTGGAATAGCAGAATAAAGGAATAGTGGTTTATGAGGAAAGCTTTGTACAAGGATTTGCAACCACAAACAATATAAAAATATATGACCAATTTAAAAAGTTAAATAAGGCTTGCAAGAAAGAAATAAGGACTGCTAAATGGGTTTGTATTAGGAAAGAAAAAATTGTTATGCCCTTTGGAAACTTGTAAGCAACCATAGAGTGCAAGCCAGAGTTTTCCAATGGATCAAGCACAAGAATTCCTATCTTGGATTAATAAACTGTTAAACAGGACAATACCCTTTAAAATAAAGAATCAAATAGAGAAGAACAATGGGTGATTGGTTAACGAGCAATACGGATAACGCGAAAGATTTTTGTGTTAAGGTAACGAACATCAACAAATGTTTTGTAAGGTTTGCAGGACTACATTTTTCTGTTACTCGTTGAATGGTTTCTGGAATGAGCCTTTGACAGTTGTATATATAACCAGAATCATTAGATGAATAAGATCTTAGGACTCGTAATTTTCCCATTGTTATGTTTCGTGTCCCATGTAAATAGAGATATCATACTAGCGTCAGCTGTTGTGCGCTCACTGAATCGCTATCAGTTGTAGAACAAAGCAATCCACATTGGACAGATTCTTCAAGCCTTACAAACTGGAAAAAAAAATGACTGATGAAAATTCAAGACTGTTTATGAATGTTATTATTGTTATTACATTAGAATAAACATAGTAAGAAATTATGTAAATTTCTATTTTTGGTGAGGTCTCCAGAACAAATTAATCAGTTTCCCATAAGGATCTATGATAAATCGATGATTGATTAATGAACAATTTGGGTAGCGAATATCGTCTTGAAATGGGTCATGTTCATTTACCGATCATCCACTGTATTACCTGGTAATTCACTATCTGAAAATTTGGAAGCCGGATTGATGATAGTGAAGAAATAAATGAATAAGAAATGGAATAAAAGAGATGGTGTTGTGAATTCAAAAGTTATAAAAAACTCGGGACAGAGACCAGACCAGCTATTCATCCAATTGATAAAATAAATGTATTGTTGTTGATTAAAGGTTCATGCCTTTTTATAAATCTGGGTGCAAAACAGACTTTAAAAATTGCCATCCTATCTTTTTACTCCCAACAATACAGGGTGTTTCTAAAGGTAGTTAGCAAATATTACACACAGTTAGGGTACACCAAAACAAACAATATTATTACCACAGCATGGAGGGGGGGGGGGTGGAACCATACCATTGTCCAGCTATGGGGGAGAGAAGTGATCACACTGATAAATTATGATAATGAATGCACATGACAAAAAAGATTTGCATTAAAAATTCCTGATAAAAGGGATATTCACACAGCATTAATTGCAGTCATTAACAAGAGTTGCAATCTTTTGATATGTATCTCTCCATGATAAGTTTATAGTGAAACCATTGTTTTGTGTGAACATCTTAATGACACATTAGTAATTGTTAGATGGGTAGAGGTGGACTGGGTTGCATGGCCTCCCAGGTCACTGGATCTTACTCCCTTTAACTTCTTCTTATGGGATCACATGAAGGCACTCGTCTACGTCACACTTGTCACTACCATTGAAGAGCTGGTTGCCTGCATTGCAGTCGCCAGCGAAGAAGTCCGTGAAATGGCAGAACCCTTTGGCAATATACGGGGGTCAATGTTGTGACGATGCAATGCATATATCAAAATGGCTGGTGGACACGTTGAGTAGTTTTTGTAAGCGTTGTTTGTCAATAAACTAATTGATTGAAAAAGGATAATCAAAGGTTCGAGAGTCCTTATTTCTCGCTGAAGAAGCTGACGTTGTCAGTGAAATGTACATACAAGCTAGTATTAAACTATTTTTGTGGATTTGTGTTTTCATTTTTCTCTTTTCAGCTTACCATTATCCAGTTTCTGGCTCTTCAAGTGTATTTAAACTAATTGATATTCCGTTGTGTTTTTTTCATTTGCACCTTACATCATTTCTATCCCCCATAGCTAGACAGTGGTAGGGTTCTGCCCCCCCCCCCCTCCCCCACATGCTATGGTAAAAACTGCTTGTTTTGGTTTCCCCTAACTGTGAGTAATGTTTGGTAACTAAATTTAGAAACACCCTGAAAGGTGTTTGGTATAAGTTGGTAGAAAAGGTGTTTGTTTCGGTTCTGGTAAATTACCTATGGACGGTCATCCTAAAGAATCAGTTTGGTGGTCGACCGAGATATCAGTCCAAGATTTGGTTTTGAAAATTATGTTGAAGCTGTTGAAGCATTCAATCAAATGAAGGACTATTATATCATAGTGTTAGACCGATAAAAAGCCTTCGATACATCTTGATGATTTCAATTACTAGCTTTCGAAGTTCATGTAAATTTGTTACAAGTTTTAGAAAATCTCTTTACGAATAGGACAATATTCATAGAAAACCAAAATAGAAAATGAGAAATTGAGTCCAATAGAGTCGTCATGCAGGGATCTGCTATAAGTGTTGTTTTATTCAGGGCACTTATAACTCCTGTTTTCTCATGCCTCTTGCATTAAAATCAATGGCATTTGTGGATGACATCCATATTAACAAAATCTTATAGGGAGACTGAAAGAATGATGGCTATGAATGAGATAAAGTTGGTTATAGACAAAATGGTTTGAACAGCGTGGAATGTCTCTGAATATAGAAAGAAAAACGGTGATTTTAAGATATTCGAGGAAAACTGATGAAACTCATGAACAAAAGCATCTGGGTGTGATCTTCGATTCCACTCTTTCTTTTACAAATCACAGAGAAATTAATAATATGGTTAAATTGAATATCTTTTCTTATTAAGAAACTATGCTATAACTTTACAAATAAAGAAATTGTATGAAGGCCAGGTTATTCCTATTATTAATTATGATTGTTCAATATGGGCATCAGTCAGAAAAATCAGACAATTGACGTTGAAACTAACTTATAATAAAGTGACTAAAACCGCATTTGGTTTGGGAAGACAGGACTCTATTACATTAACCTCTAACAAATTTGGGATGCCTACTTTGGACTCCATTCTAAGACCCAGAAAGTTAAAAAGAGCTGTACAAAGCATGATGAATGAAAGTCACCCAATGAATTATATTTCAAAATGGTGTTTATTTCCATCTAAGGGTAGTCTCATTAGGAACTATCAAATTTACCCACCTTTCATTGCTTCAAATTGTCTCCGGTCTTTCCCATACTATTCATTTGACCTGTGGACACTATCCTATGCGAACTTAGAAGGAAGTTTTTTAAATGTAATTCTCCTGTCTGACAAAATCACAGGTGACGTGTATAAGAGCATTGATGACTATACAATCTCAATTCATCATTATGACAATAGGGGTTAAAATTCCCTAGATATCCTCCTCAACATGTCTCCTTTGGGATGCTAATAAGCTAATACGTTTAATAATTTATTTAATTAATTTAAATTAATTATTTATTTATTTAAAATATACATTATAACACAATCGTCAAATTCAAAAGGACAAAATCAAAAATCCTTTCAAAAAACATTCAAAATTAAATACAGTACCCCAAAATTCTGAAGCCCCATCAGGGTAGGTTCCGATGGGATAATCCCAAAGGTCACACATGAATGTTGTCCCCAATAATAATAATAATAATAATAATAATAATAATAATAATAAACTATATGACTTCAGAAACATTTTATGTGGACTTTGTGAAGTTGTATTTTTTAATATAAATATCAATACAGGTATATAACAAATTTTCTAATTTTATTTTTCTAACTTGGAGGAAATCTTGCAATTGAATAAAGTTAATTCATGCAAGTTTCAATTGAGTGATGAACAGAAACTACAAATCCACAAAAATCATTTTTAATGCCTCAGATGTATATTTTGTGGGTACGCTCCCTTCATCAGTGAGCGTGAACACTGTTAATGGTATAATTCAAGTAGTAAAGTCTCGTGGAGAATGTTGCTTACTACATTAATTCGCCTTCCCAATACTTAGTCTTACATTTAAAATAAAGGTGGGAACAGTCTTCATTTCTTGCATTGTAAAAGGAACCCCAAGTTCTCTTTTGTAGATCTTATCAAAAAATTCACTTTTAAAAAATGCCTTACCTAAGTATTTCGGTTCTCTTCCGTTGAAATGGCAACCTATAACATGGTACGTAGTAGTAGAAAAAGAATCCACTAAGAAATTGTGGACACATCGCTTAATTGAGCTTTGTGTCCGCAATTTTTTGGTGGATTCTTCTTCTAGTCATGCAAGTTTGTTGTAGGGGGGAAAAAAGCTTGTTTATAGGATTTGTTTTTAATATTTCTTCACCATCTTTTTTTATTCTTGTGGTTTTGCAATATAAAATTTCTCCTAAACTAGCTTTATTCATTTTGCTTTTGCCTGCTTTGTTTGTGAATGCCTGGTGTATGATTTAGCTTTCAGTCCACTTGTCCATTACTCTAGAATTGCTTGGCACTCCCAGCTATATAGCTCCTGAAGTGTATATTACCTCATTTTATGATGATCCAAATGGCTATTCACTCCCTGTAGATGAGTGAGTACCTCTTAATATCAAAGAAAATATGCACGGTGTTCTGTTCAAGCCATCCACATTTTACTTAATCATTGCAAACAGGTGGTGATAAATTATGGATTATAAAAGAGGAGTGTCTAACATAAAGCAGTACTAGTGGAATATTTATTATGTCAGGCTTATGCATTTCAAAACTATTATATCATCTACAGAGCCTATGTGGAAGATGATATCAGGTGTAATTGTTCATTCTGTTGATGGCACAAGGAAATAGGGTTCAGCCCAATCAAGGATTGGTTCCCATATATGAGAATGAGACAGTAATTAAGAATTGATTTATATTCTGAAAAAACAAGTGTTTTCCATGGCAATGCTTTAAAGAAAAATTCATTGGCACTCTACTAAATAGCCACAAATTTTGAATTTAGCTTCATAGTTGTGAGTGGCAAAAATTTATAAATTCTTGATTTTATATTAGATTTATAATTTCCTTGTATGCCTTTTCACTGTATGCATGATGTAATCGAAGGAAACTTATTTATAGTTTTTTGGTATTCATTGTTTATTTACTTTAACTCCCCATTTTGTTTTTTTTTCTGTTTTAATTTTAATTTTTTTTTGTACCATTCATCTTTGACAATAACATTCATCCCATCATTGCACCATTTGCCTAACCAGACCTATTGCGGTACTTCCTAATTATGGAGTCATCTCAGTAAACAATCCCTGATTGGCTGAAACCCATTTCTTTGACAATATCGGACGTGAACCCATTCTGATTGGTCGTCATTACCCACTAATATAATCATTCTTGTTAACATCTCATTCCACACAGGCTCTGTAGATTAAGGAATAACCTCAAAGTGTGCCAGCCTTATGTAATACATATTCCAGTAGTATTGCTTTACTTCAGATTTGTCTCTTGTATATTTACAGAGGTTGAGTCAAAAGTAGTGGACGATCACCGTGCAAACTTATAAATGGGCACCAGACAGGAACTACTCATTGCTAATCTTCAAAGTAGAGTCCATCATGCTCAATGGTCTTCATCCAACAATCAGCCAGTTTGCGGATGCCCTCGCAAAACCACTCCCCCGGTTTCTGGGCGAAAAAGTCACGCACGGCGTCTTCAACCTCACTGACATTGGCGAAGCGCCGTTCACGCAGGAAGTGCGCCATGGACCGGAAGAGATTGGTAGTCAGAAGGTGCTAAGTCGGGGCTGTATGCTGGGTGTGGCAGAACCTCGATTTTTTCCAGCAGTTGATGACACACCTTCACCTGTTGTTGTGCTTGCGCGGGCGTCAGCTCGTGGGGCACAATTCTGCAGCTTCTGTTGACCTTTCCCATGGCGTGCAGATGTCTAACCACACTCGATTGTGATGTCCCGATGTCCACCACTAGTCCACGGGTGGTGCTGTCTGGGTTGTCCTAGGGCTGCGTCATCCACTTCTGCTCCTTGGCGCATCTTCCAAGCCCATGTCTCCAAATGAATAGTGGGAGAATCACCGGTGTGCTGTCCGTTCATTGGTCACACACTGACCTTCCACCCTGCAAATTTCGATGACTGTTGCTTGCGCACTGGTCCCCTTTTTCCAATAGTGACGAACGAGCCCGTGTATCACCAATTTTTCTGCCATGTTTTAACACTGGCTGACGCAGGTGGCACAATGTCTACAGCAGTCAAATTCGTACCAACGTTTCTTCCCGCTCTTTTCTCTTAATAAACTGCGATATACCCTTGTAGTAAATGGTCTTCGCCATATTCGTCAAACTTTAACCCCTCCCCCTTCCGAGTCGGCCACTACTTTTGACCTCTGTATTATCAGCAATATAAGGCCTGTAAAACTTAAATAAAAATTATAAATTTTTACTTAATATTAGAAGAAAGAAACGCTCAAAAAATTTTATTTCATGACTTCAAAATCGATATTTCACTTATTGCAGTGTCATAAGTGAAAATGGTGATTTCACAGCAGCATGCACAAACAAAAATATGGTACACTAAAAATAAATAACAAGACTGCGGATTAAGGAAAACAATATCTTTTGTCCACATGAAAGAGAAAGACTTTAGCATTTTCCTGTCATTCATATTTTCTATTCCGATAACTAAAAAAATGGAAGAGATTTGAACAGAACATCCTGTATTTCCCTTACTGGCATCTACTTATTTATTCTGTATTTTTCAAATGCATGCACTGTATCATCAATTTAGCGTCAATGATTCTGGCATGATTAAATTAGACTTAACATTTAAAAACTATCATAGAAAAATTTTGAATTGCTTTTTAATTTATTTTGTCTTTACAGATGGGCCTGTGGTGTGATTATGTATACTGTGTAAGTATATTATTCTAAAAGTAATGAAATGTGATTAGAAATTTTAAGAGTAATTTATTGCTCTCTGGATTTTAATGAATAAACAATTTTTTTTTTTTTTTGATATTTTATATTGTATCATTGAGTTCAAGGAAATATGTATTATGCAAATCATAAATTATCGAAAATGTAATTGAAATGCTAATCTAGAATAATTAATATTCATTAACAACATACAAAAACATGGAAAATATCATATCGTTACTTTAGATTAATTCTACTTTCCATTTTCAACTTCATAAATAATAAAAATAATAAACAATTAAATTTGAACACAGGATGGTAAGACCTTCAAAAGGGGATAATTTCAGGATTATTCTCTATTATTCTCTTTATTTTGACAAAGGATAGCCTCTATCCGAAATATCAGTTTTTTCAGTGTC
Source organism: Rhysida immarginata (assembly GCA_023313115.1). Classification (NCBI taxonomy): domain Eukaryota; kingdom Metazoa; phylum Arthropoda; class Chilopoda; order Scolopendromorpha; family Scolopendridae; genus Rhysida; species Rhysida immarginata. The sequence goes on along the minus strand of JAHWFO010017950.1, from coordinate 448,658 downwards.
TTACAACCCTCTGTTCAATTTTTATTATTTATTATTTTTATTCCAAGTTCCCGTGTCGTCCTTCTTTTTTTCTATATCCATCATTTTCAAGTTAAGTAAAACATACAAAAAAAAAAAAAAAAAAAAAAAAAAAAATGGCAAAAATAAAAAAAAAAACAAAAAAACCCCAATGAATTAGCTGCTTCTCCAGAGAGTGAAGATAAATGTATTTAATAATTTGTGTGATTAAAAATGTTTAAAAAAAAATAAGCCTCTGAAAAATGTAGGCATGAGTTAAAGCTGAAATAGTAAAATAGCTGTTTAACCAAAAAACAACAAATAAGATAACAATCTCTGGGGGATGTTGTAATTTTTTTAAAAATTAAAACCTGATGATGAATTTGATTATAATCATTCTCAAGGAATACAGTTTGGTCATACATGGAATAATAATTTTTTGTTACCATCAGAAATTCAATGATGATCATCATAGCAAAAGTATTCAAGGATTATTTAACAAAGTAAAGCAATTAATGAATGGTAAACTTAAATATTGAAGTATACTACACTTTTTTCCCTCTGATTTTTTTGGATTTTTTGGATATTTTTTTTCTTTATTTGATTCTTTAATGAGGGTGACACTTTTTGATTTACATCATCAGAGCCAATCTTAAAATGCAAATTGAGGAAACAGATGCATATAGGGTGTATCAAAAATACATTTACAAACTTTGAGGGAGGGTTCCTAACACTGATACAAGAAACATAGTCCATATGTTCGAAAACCCGTATATTTTGAGGTATTAATGAAAATTACGTTATCAGAAATAAACAACAAATGTTTGAGATGTCCTCCATTCAAGACACGTTCTATATATGCACAGACCCTTCAGATCATTGACTGTCATACACGTTCAAATACTTCCAGACAGTGCCGAATGCTTTCAAAGGCTTCTGTGAGAACATCGGTGATGTGTATCTGCATTAGGAATGTCGGCAGCAATTGTTTTAGGCAGCCCCACAGATAAAAATCCAAAAGATTGAGGTCTGGGGGAGGGGGGGGGGGTACATACAGACCATGGAACTGGTCATCCCATACTTACCAGTCTGCCATGGTAGATATCAGCCAGTATGAAACTAAAAATGGATTTAACTCAAAGAGGACTGAACGTAAAATTTCATTAATACCCTTTATTATTCACAAAACAGTAAGATGGGTTTTAAAGCATTCCGACTTTCAGTTTTCGTCATTTTCAATTTTCTTTCTGTAAGTTTTTGTTTACGAAGAACTTCCGTGTTACTGTTTTTTGAATAATAAAGGGTGTCCCAAAATGAGCTGACAGTTTTCGTAAAATTTTAACCATTTTTAAAGTGAATTTTTACAATTTCTGCATGTTGTTTTATTGTGTAGTTTTGCATAATTTAACCTCAATGTTTAATAAAGACAGCATATAACAATTTCTACTCTGGTTTTACCATGAAAAAAACGGTAGCAAATTCAAGATGTCAGTTCATTTTGGGACACCCTTTATATGGATTTTCGGACATATACTGAGCAGCAATTGAATTAGAGAAACTGTCTAATATCATATAGCACTAACCTTCGCCCTGATTACGGCAGCGATTCGTCTCGACATGGACTCGACAACACACAGGAAGCGTTGGGATGTCATATGAACCCACGACCCCTGAATAGACTCCCACAGTTCTCGAAGATTTGATAGAGGGAGGGGGGAGTCTGAGGCTCAAACATCTCTCTCGATGGCATTCAAGATATTGGATGGGACTGAGGTCAGGTGACCTAGCTAGTCAGGGAAGTGAGGTTACGTCTGTGGAGTGTTCATCCAACTATCCAGATACAATTCGGGAGTGATGGCACAGTGCATTGTCTTGTTGCAGTAAGAGGTCTTCGTCGGGATGTTGAAGACATGCAAATAGGAACAGACGATCGTCAAGGATATTCCCGTAATGTTCACCTGTGAGGATGATGTCACTCGTACAAGGGGTCCCATTTCAGTCCATGTAAACAGTTGCCAGACGAGAATGCCACTTCCACCAGCTTGAAGAATCTGGCAAAAAGGATCCATCGCTTCATGTAGTTTGCGCCATACTCGTTCGCTGCCATCAGCATGTACCAATCTGAATCTCTACTCATCAGTCCAGGCAACCTTTTGCCACATGTGGGATCCAGTGGTGATGTTCCTGTGCCCATGCTACTCATTGCACCCTGTGATGGTGCAGTCAGCAGAGGTATTTGTGTGGGACACTGGCTTCTGCACCTCATAGTGAGAAGATGGTTCTTTATGGTGTAGCTGCTTACATGTTCCTGTGCATCAGCTTATATTGCCAAGTAATATGTTGCACCTTGGCCTGCCTATGTGCTGCCATGATGTGAGCTAGCCGACGACGACCCCGCTCATCCACACGCTGTTTTCCACAGCAGTTGGCCCTTGTAGGGATACTTTAATGGCATTGACGTACTCACAGTACACCCATAACACAGTGGCTCGTGAAAATCCCAGTGGCCGCACGACTTCCAAGATGGAGTGACCCATTTGTTCGGGTCCTGACAATTTGCCCATGATCAAATGTGCTTAAATCTTCGTCTTACCCATACTGTGCCCGACTATTACTGATTCTTGTTGCATCACGCTTTAGATTGTCGGATCACTGTTTACATCATTCTGTTTCTGTTGCCAGGGCCTTCCACAGTGCCACATTTGTATAATGCCAGCTGTCTCTAATTGAATTGCTCTTCAGTGTATGTTTATATGGACAAAGTTTCTTGTTTTGGTGTGAAGAACCTGCCCTCAAAGTTTGTAAACTTAAGTCTGATACAGTCTGTAAATAGAGAGTCGACGAATGCCCAATCAGGAGCCATTATCTCACTATGTATGAAAAATTGGTCGATCTCCTTATTGGCTGTTGAAGTAGAATGGCAAGATAGGGTGATGACTAACCATTTAAGTATAGAAAAGTTATAAAGCACTGGTGATTACAAATATGTATTGAAGAAAAAAAACAAAGTATTAAGTTAAAATCTTTCACATTGTCTGTAGATTTTCTAAGATAACGGGTTTTTTGATATTCTTGTATGTTTATTGCCATGCATTCTTCAACTTTGTCAGTGTTATTGCTTGATTTTTTTCATGTGACTGAAAAAGGTTATTTGAAATACCGGATATTTATTTCAGCTACCAAGTAGCCATCTTCAGTGATGAGGACAAAAGTTAACTAAAGAAAGTAAAGCCCTAGAATATATAGACAAGGTTGGGGGAGGGGGAATTGAAAAGAATATCTCCCATTGGTTAAGCGGAAAGGGGGAATTGAAAGAATATCTCCCATTGGTTAATTATTGGACGAGTTAAAGAGTGGGCCAATAAAATAAGAGAAGATATCTTTCCATTAGGGGGAAGGGAAGTAAACTAAAACTATGGGCAATAGTTCTTAGTCCGTTCATTGCTGATCTCTTTATGAGTGAATTCGAGAATCGGTTAGCTACAACCCTCTCATATTTCCCCCGTATATGGTATAGATACATGGATGATATCTTTGCTGTTTTTGATATGAATCAATGCGATATTGGCTCTTTTCTCAGCGAATTAAACAATAAGTTTCCTACAATTAAATTCACACATGATGTAGAGAGTGATGGACGCCTTCCTTTTCTAGATTTAAACATTCTTAGGGTTAATGATAGGCTAGAGTTTGACACTTATTGAAAACCCACCAACAATCATCGCTATATTATGAACGATTCCGTTCACTGTCCTAGCCATAAACACGCTGCCTTCCACGCTATGATCTACTGCCTCCTTAATGTTCCTCTATCCGACCAAAGATACCGAACCAAATTGAGTACCATTAAATCTATAGCAAGATTGAATGGCTTTTCCGATAAAATTGTCGACAACTTACTCCGTAGGCATAACTTTCTTTTAAGTAGAAAGGATTTCACGAAGTTAACTCCAGAGACCACACGCTCTAAATTTATTAGTATTGCTTATGATCTGCAATTAATTAAGGGCCTATAAAAGATTTTTAGCGCAATTTAAAGATTGCATTCAAAAATGGGAGTACTTTGGAAGCACTCTTAGAAAAATCCTAAAGATGCCATGCCACCTCTGGAAAAGTCAGGAATCTATCTATTTCAATGTGATTTTTGTGAGAAGAATTGTGTTGGTCAGAGTTGCAGAAATATTATTAAAATTTGGAAAGAGCATTTACCTCATGTAAAATATGGCAGGTTGGACAGATCGAGCATTGCCAAACATATTTTGGACGCTGGTCGTGGTATTAGTTCAGGTAATTTTAAGTTACTTAGGCCTGTCAATTCAAGAAATCAATTAGACAGCTTTGATAATATGGAATTCTATAAAAGGGATTCTAAAAAATTATTAAATATAGACAAAGGGCCGATCCCAAACTCTGTTTGATTTATTGAATTGATTCTTTATTCTTTTTGTGTTTTATTTTTTACTAGCTGATATCCTGGCCTTGCTCAAGCTCTTTTTTGATGAAATTTGCAATTTTTCAATATCTGAATGTGAGTATACAGATAAATTGAACACATGAAAAAAGCTTGAATTAATATACTAATAATTCATATTGAAGAATCGAAAAAGAATTCTTTTAAAATGCTCCCAATGGATGGCCTCTCCAACTACCAGCCCTTTAGCAGTTCTACTGGACTTTGCTCGTTATGGAATGTTGTCTGTAGCTAACTGAGTTTAATGCAGTGCCGGAGAAAAAAGGTGGAGTATAATGATCATTTTTTTCTGTTCACATTCATAAATTGCAAAATTTCATCAAAAAAGAGCTGATCAATGCTGGGTATATCAGCTAGTTCATAATAAATCAAAAAATAGTTCTAGACACATAAAATAAAATTTAAATCAAAGAATAAAATCCATATTTTATGACCAATGTAAAAACTAAGCTTTTAACATGCAAATTTGTTTGTTAATTTATGAAAACCCAAAAAAAATCCGGTAAAAAATCCGGTAAACATAAAATAACGGAAACTTGGATCCAGATAATCAAAAAATAAACTAAGCAGATAGTTGATCCCGTTAATTGCCATCGTCGTACCAAATTTCATTAATCCAGACCTATTTTTACTCGCAAAATACTGGAAAAACTACGAGAATTCGCATATTTTTATGGAGGGCCGTTGGGTGGCAGAGGGGTAAATTATGAAAAAAAGCAGAAATTGATTTTTTGCAAATTATGTGAACTATTCTTGGTTCAAATATCTAAGTCGTACGTGAATTTGCCACAGAGTGGGGTTGACTGGACGCGAAAGTCAAAATTAGGCCTATTTTGTGATTTTTTTTTTGCCCCTCTAAAAGTCGATTATCAAAAATCAATGGATGCTCCTTTTTTATATATGTCTTTTACATCCTCGTGCACAATTTTGAAGCTCTCTGCATTTCCGCATTAGAGTTAGGTGGCAAAAGCACAAAACGGGGGGTAAATCTTTAGGCCCTCCTGGCCCTCTTCAAAAAACGAAAATCTAAAAAACCAGAAACTGTTTTTTTGGAAATATCCACAAGAAGCTTCCCTCGTAGTTGCATTGCTTTATCTTTATTCCCCGCGAAGTTGCATCAAAATATCAGAAAATATTGCGAAATGCCCCTGAAAATCGATATTTTTCAGTTTTCGCACCCTTAACCTCTTCATGACCAGTGACGAACATGCGTTCGTCAAGCTAGATCCTCCGTCCAATACCATGACAAACATGCGTTCGTCATTTTCAGTTATTAATTCTATTAACTAAATGAAAATTGGTTTTTAAGGAATGAAACAATAAACTCATCTGGGACAGTTTATTCTTTTATGGGTCCATTTTCCTGTCGATAGATGGAACCATTGCGTTTATTTCCTAATTGCTTATTTCCACACATTTGTACATCGCATTTGCATCGTTTTTACATTGTTTTTGCTCCTTTTTCGTAAAAAATGGGATGATGATGATTATGTCGATGCAAGTAGTGATGTAGAAGTTCATTCATAAAAAATGAATGTGCGTAATGAATTTATTATTCCTTCTTTTCCAAATTGCATGCTCATTTTTCCATAAATATTTAGTGCAATAAGAGACCTGTAATTTCCAACACAGGGAATATCAATTTTTTTTTACAAAATTATACATGAAGATTGTACATGAAATTAATTTTTTTTTTTTTTTTAATTTGCGAATCTGGATCCAATACGTCCATTCAGGGCCTGTATGGCCAGAGGCCGACGAGTTGGGTCCCTGGATGGACCTGGATTCACGACTGCTGTATGATGGTCGCAGCAGTCGGGGTGGTAAAGATGGTCACCCATCCGGTGACTAGCCGTGCCTGATGTAGCTTAACTTCACCGTTGTGGTCAGTGAAAGTCCACCAGGCCACGGCCTCCCCCTAAATCAAAATTTTCTTACACGTTCGTCACTGGTTTGTCAGATAGTACCTAAAATCTGGTCCTGAGAGGTATCCTTCAAAATTTTGACTGGTCGTGAAGAGGTTAAATTAGAATATCGAAAATCGGGGAAATCACTTTTTTGGCACGGTAGCTAGAAACCTTCCCGCAAAATTTTGAAGATCTCCATTTACGAGGGCAGTCCCAAAAGTACCCGACCTCACCAATAAATGGCGGTAGTAACTTGAAAATAATTACTAAGATTGAAAGTACCATTCTTATAAGGCTTAAGTTTCAAGTTCGATCAAGCTCCATTGCTGAGTATTTCTTTGACAGCCATCAATAGTGACCACCGTCTGTAATTTATTAAACATGGAAAAAATTGGTCATCGTTATGTGATACAATACTTTCATTTGAAAGGTCTCAGTCCAACCGACATTAAAGTTGAGTTATATGCTACTCTGGGGGAATCTGTCCCTTCATTTACAACAATCAAATATTTGGTGGCTTAGTTTAAGCAAGGCCGAACGAGCTGCCAAGATGAACATCGCAGTGGACGACCAAATGAGGTGACCACATCAAAAAGGGTCAAGGCAATCCACAAAAAAGTACTGGATAACTGTCGACTGAAAGTGCGTGAGTTAGCAGACATAGTAGGCATTTCAAAAAGTGCTGTACATCGCATATTGACTACAATTTGGAAATGAGAAAGGTGTGTGCAAGATGGGTGCCGCGTTTGCTCACAATGGAGCATAAACAGTGTCGTGAGGATGTTTCGGTGGAGTGTGTGGCAATGTTTCACCGCAATAAAACCGAGCTTTTGCGTCGATATATAACCATGGATAAAACATGGGTCCATCACTTCACACTTGAGACAATGGACTGAAAAGGGGGAATCTGTTCCAAAGAAGGCAAAAACAGTTCCATCTGCTGGCAAGGTCATGGCATCAGGTATTTGGGATGCACGTGGGATAATTTTCATTGATTATCTTCAAAAAGGAAGAACAATTAATGGTGAGTATTATGCGAGCTTATTGCAGCGTTTAAGTGATGAAATTAAAAAGAAACGCCCACATTTGGCAAAAAAGAAAGTGTTGTTTTATCATGACAATGCACCAGTTCACACATCTGTTATTGCAATGGCCAAAATCAATGAGTTAAGGTTCGAATTGCCTCCTCATGCACCCTATTCATCAGATTTAGCCCCCTGAGATTATTTTCTTTTTCCAAACTTTAAGAAATGGCTGGGTGGTAAACAATTTGCCACCAATGAAGAGGTGGAGTCTGCAGTTAATGGCTATTTTGAGGACCTCGATGGTTCTCACTATAAACAGGGTATTGAAGCTATTGAACATCGCTGGGAAAAGTGTATTGAGCTAAAAGGAGACTGTGTTGAGAAATAAAGCAATATTTCTTCAAATTGTTTTTGTTTTCTTTGTTAGGTCAGGTACTTTTGGGACTGCCCTCGTACTTTTGGGCGGAGCCAGGCGACCGAACGTGCAACTCCTTTCTGCCCCTGTGGGGAGGCAGGAGGTCCGAATTTTGAAAAATGTTAACATCTTCGAATCATAGCATGCCCCTTATGCTATCCGTTCTATGACCACACCGAGTTTCAAGTCTGTGACCCCAGTAGATTTTGCTGTGGGATGATGAGTCAGTGAGTCAGTCAGTGGATGTCCTCTTTTATATACCGTAAATGCTCAAATAAAAAATGAATTGACAAAATTCTTTTTTCCCCAGGCGTTTAATCGAGACCGGCGTTTATTTAATGTTAACACACTTAACTATAAAATTTTATACCAGGTTACCGTAATATAATACCCAATCGCCGAATTTTCAATATCTGCCCACACATAGGAGCAGAGGAATCCCTTGCACCCGGCATTTATTCGAGACCGACGTTTATTTGCAAAAAATATTTTTTCCCTCGGCGTTTAATCGAGACCGGCGATTAAACGAGCATTTACGGTATATAGATTTAGTTTTAGTGTTTTTTTTTTATTTTATTATATAAAGGTCGTACAAATGAAAACGAAAATTATTTATTTTATCCAAAGTGTATAGAAGGAATTTAAAAATACTCTCCAAATGCGTTAAGGCATTTATCCCACTGTGTAACAAGGCTTGTAATTCCTTTATGGAAGAAGTCTTTCGGTTGAGTGTGGAACCTTTCCAAAACCTCTTCCTTCACTTCATCGTCCGACTGAAACCTGCGACCTTTCAGATGTTTGAGATCCCCAAATACGTGAAAGTCACATGGGGATAAGTCAGGGCTGTAAGGTGGATGCTGCATTGCTTCCCAGTTGAACTTTTTGATGAGGTCTACTGTTGCTTTTGAGGTGTGAGGACGCGAGTTGTCGTGGAGAAGGAGCACTCCTTCTGTAAGAAGTCCAGGACGCTTGCATTTGATGGCCGCACACAGTGCCTTCAATGTTTCCCCATATCTTGCTGTGTTAACTGTAGTGCCTTTTTCAAGAAAGTCCAGTAAAATCGGGCCTTTGCGATCAAAAAAACACGGTCAACATCACCTTCCCCATACTGTTTGCGATTGCTTTTGATTTTTTCAGGGGTGGTGACCCATAATCCTTCCATTAGCGACTTTGACGTTTGCTTTCGGGCTGGAAATGAAAGCAACAAGTTTCATCTCCTGTAACAATTCTGTTGAGAAAACTCTCTCCTTCCTGTTCATAGTGAGTCAAATGTTGCAGCAACTTGGCCATTCGAACTCCAAGTTGTTCTGATGTCAAATGATGCGGGACCCATTGTACACAGATTTTTCTTTAGTGCAGATGATTCCTGATAATGGAGTGAACAGTTCCATGACTAAGGCCAATTTTAGCAACCATGACATAGATTGTCACTCTTCTGTTTTCCTTTAAGACAGCGTCAATTTTGGCTTTGGAATCATCCGTGATGGCGGGGTTTGCTTGTCCAGGTCGTTGATCATCTTGAAAACTTCCTCCGTGCCCAAACATGAGTGAAGATTAGGCAATCATTACCATAGAAGTTCTGCATATGGCGAAGAATTTCAGAAACTGAAACTCCTTCACGTCAAAATATTTCGTTGACTCCATTTTGTTGTTTGGATGAAACGATCACTCGCAGAGCTTTGAAGCACGAGCTATTGTTCTTTCTCACGTGATGCAACACTTACAAGCTATTGTTCAATTTGCACGTGGGGTTTCGCAATTGTTGAAAACAAAAACTTACGATCCTATACGTCGTCTTTTTTTTTTTTTTTTTT
>JAHWFO010017950.1:421860-438929 GCA_023313115.1 Rhysida immarginata | reverse complement strand
ATCCTATACGTCGTCTTTTTTTTTTTTTTTTTTCTCCACACAAATTTTCGTTTTCATTTGTACGACCCTTATATATTTATATAAATTTATTTTTTATAATTTTAGTTTACTTCCCCTTCCCCCTATTAGAAAGATTTCTCCTCATATTTTCTTGGCCCACTGATTAACTCGTCCAATAATTATTTCCCTTTCCACTTAATCGTTGGAAGATATTCTTTTCAATTGTCCCTTTCCACGCCTTGTCTTTATATTTTCTAGCGTTAAGATTTACTTTCTTTAGTTGACTTTTGTCTCTCATCGCTGAAGATGGCTACTTGGTAGCCGAAGTATGTATCCGGTATTTCAAATCTCCTTGTGGATTAGAGGTTCCCTCCGATTTTGATTGTTCCATTCCACAGTTTTTGCTTAATTTGATTTTTGACAAAGGTTGACTTATATACGAGGGTAGCCCAGAGAGTAATGCACCACAATTTCTTTCTTCAACGATTATTTATTGAACACAACGAAACTTATACACACGAAAAAATGATGTTTCTTCCACACTCCCCAATTTTCCACATAATCTCCGTCCTGTTCTATGGCCTTCCTCCAGCGAGACACAAGGGCAAGTATGGCCTGTCGGTACGAGTCCTTGTTCTGTTCACACAGTCGCGGCAAATCTTGGAGCTCTGCTGAACCGCTTTCTGATGGCCTCACCCTCTGTGCCCAGCGATATAGTGCCCGGCACGAAAGAAGAAGGAAACTGGCGCTTGCGTAAATGAAAAAAAAACTTGTTCATTCACTTAAAAACGGAAAGGAAATGGGGCATTACATTACTCTGTGCCCAGCGACTAACCGTACTTCTGTCGACTGCTGGTGCTCCATAAACTGTCTGGTGCTCCAGAAATGTTTCCAACCGTTTCTTGCTCCGCAGTGAGAAATTCAATGACGACAACCTGCTTGTAACATACATCACTTACAGACGCCATGTTGTTCCATTGCTGCACGTACGCTATCTGTCGGAAGAAACAGAAACTTTGCACGCGGACTCCGAAAGCTTCAAAGAATGCATATCTCAATTTCGCATTCGTACTATTGTTATGGACGAAGGAAAAAATTGTTTTGCATTACTTTCTGGGCTACCCTCGTATTTTAGAATTTGAATGCTCTATACTTATCAACTTAAAATGGCATTCCATTTTCTTAATACAGGGTAACTGTGACTGTAAATTCACTGTGCACTGGCATAATTTACCAATGATGTATATTAAAGGTAGATTCCGAATCCTATTGTTAACATCGCCACCAAAGTGAAGCCAATTGAGGCCATGACAGTTCTGGGCAGGAGTGAGCTGTGGACTACTTAGATGTCTAGCTGCTTTTGTGCCCGAGGAATAATTAATTCAAAAACATTCCTCAATGTTTTTCTGCATACAACTGTATAAATAGACATGAAAAAGGATCAGGAATCAGTTTCCACAAGCATAAATCAAAAATACGTAACAGAAATGAAAATATGTATCTGAAAGACGATCGAAACGAAATTGAAATTGAAACCATGATCCAAAATTTTTTTATTAACGACAAGATAAACTTATCACTTTATCATTGCTGTGTGAAAGAATTATTAATCAGCTTCCTTCATGTCTAGCCATGCATTTTTGCATCATCTTAATTCATTTTCGGCCATGACGGTTCTGGGAGATGGAGCTTCCCAATTGGCTTCAAGTATAGCCATCTGTTTAGGGGTCTATCTTTAATATACGTCTTCGTAATTTACCAATAAAGCCAAAACATATCATGTTTACAGACCATATATTAGTCTCTTTCAATAGAATTAAATTACTAAAACTCTGATACACTAAAGCAACATGACTGTCAGCGACCTCCTTTTGAAGAATCATCAGACGTTAATAGATCTACTTCAGAAATGCAAGCAAGCACGCATGCCGAACTCTCTTTTTTGGCAAGAATACCAGCAGGGATGACATGAATGTTCTCCTGTTGTCTACCTAGCTTGGATTTTATTTAATAAACAGTCTTTTTTCAAGACTAACACATTAAAAGACCATTTTAGTGGCCGACAAATAAACAAAAAAGGCTGATCCATTGTTTTTAAATTTTTATTGAAATAGTTGGAGTAAATAAATATTTATTTGAGATTCATTTTTAAAATAATTTTAATTCTAAATTATTAAAAGAAATAACAAGGATTGAAAAATATTTATTAAAGAATAAATTAATATTGATATATTGACTTCAGTTAAACTTCTATAATTTATATTAAAATGAATGGATAGGGCTTTTTTAAATTGTATTCTCAATTTTTTTATTTTAATTTAAAGTGCAGCATGATGTAATTTGACTACAAAATAAAAAGTAAAATTATGTTATAAAACGCTTCACAAATAAGACGTAAACCAGGAATGAACAATCACATGATCACACCTTTCTCTGATGGCCAATTCAGAATTTCCTATCCTCTGCCAACTCCAATTTTCACTGGATCAATAGTAAAGTTAGTCAGCTTGGCCTACTTCTAAGAAATGGGCCCAATTTATCACCAAAAAAATGCCGATCTCTATGTTATGAAAGCTCATAGAATACACATCTATATGATTAAGGCATTAAGCCACAGCACGCATTCTTCAGTGGCCTACAATGCAGGAAACGAAGCAGATAACTGAATCAAGGTGATGCCATTTTCATCCATTCTGGTTAAGTCCTCAGGCTCTTCACCCCAGACTACTTCTGTGGCTTTAGACTTCTTATGAAAGCTTCAAAACTATTGACTTATAACACCAAGAGGCCTACGGAAAGTGTGCCAAGAGGTGTGGTGTCGCATCTCCCTTGCAGTGCTTTGCAGAAGTTATTTACAATAGAAACTGCAATGTTACGTCATTGTCCGTAACAGAGACATCATTTTGAATGCAACAGATGGTGGAGGATCACTATCTCAAAGTGAGCTGAAGGTAAAAATCATTCTATTTTAATTGTCTCCAACCTTCCATAGACTAGCCTTACCGACATTTTTCCTGTGATGAACATTCACTACTCCTGAAATTTTAATGGAACATCATGGCTATGTTAAAGGTATGAAAATAGTGAAACAAATTAGGAAAAAAGTTTTCATGGAACATTTTTCATCTTTCTGTGGAACAAACACTGCTTTGCAATAAAATTGCCCCACTCACAAGGAATTATCCGAATGACCCAAAAGTAGGTTTACAGGAAGAGATACATGTGAACATACCTTTATTATGTTATGGAGCCAAGACATGCACTCGTTTGTACAGGGTGTCCCAACGGAAAGCGGCATCAGTAGGTTGTGGCAACACCTCTAGCGGCGATGCACTGTTCCAGCCGCAAGTGTAGGTGATCATTCAGGTGGCGAATGTCATCCTTGGGTATGTCTGCCCAGGCCTGGTGAACCTGCTATGTCAGTTCATGGAGATTGCAGCATGTGTGCCTTCTGGCATGTGTGGCTTCCTCTCACCATTGTCTGCAACATGGGCCTACCGTCCATGCGTCCTGCGGCACATGGACAGCAATCTGTCTGGTTGACCATCCAGCCTCGGAGAGGCCAATAATCCGACCTCGTTCAAAGTCCGTTAATTGCGTGAACGGTTGTCGTCGTCATCGTCGCGGCATTGAGACCATTGTGCGGATTACAGTACTGTACGTTCATGAGGCACTTACTTCCTCCCTACTGCATGGAACGTCTCGCACAGGTGTCGACTGATAAGCCTATACAGGCACCCGAACACCCTGTATCAACCCAAATGCATCCAATCGTTTACTAGTGAGAGTTAGACGAACCCCCCCCCCCTACTAAATAAGGATAAGGTTGGATAACTCCTTGTTGGTGGGGCAATTTCATTGCAAAGCAGTGTATTTTGGGAAACTGCAAATTAGAGTATAAATTAATGAGTTGATCAGTTTTTATATCAATTTATTATTATTTGGATACATTAATTGAGTAAATGATATTTTATTAATTACCTGTCATACTGTTGTAAGTAATGTCGTTACAGTCAAGTAATTTGTTACAAAAATTAAATTCCCTCAAATTTTCATTTTTTTTTTTCATTGGATTATTATATGAATGTCCTTGATATTAATTTTAGTTATTATACAGGGTGTTTCAGAAATACTTTACAAACTTGTAGGGGAAGTAGTATGGGGAATTCTAAGCAAAAAAGTTCATATGAACATGGGTCCGAATTTGAACGCTAATTAGATATCAAAAGAAATAAAAATGCTGCCACCAAGATCAACAAGTTAATAACTCAGTTCAGTATAGCCTAGGATAATGAATTTTGGAGGAATAATAGGGTTCTTAAAACTGTGTACACCGTTAAAATTTGATCGTATTCCAATAAGTAGTTTCCGAGTTACGCATTCAAAATCATAACAGTACTCACATGCAAGTACTAACCAGAACATGTTACGATGTTGAGTGCGTAACTCGGAAACTACTCGTTGGAATTCAATAAAATCTTAATGGTTTACACAGTTTTATGTACCTAGTATTCCCCCAAATTTCATCAAGGCTAGATGTTATTAATATATTGAACTTGGATGGTGGCATTTTTATTTCTGTTCATATCTCAGTTAGCGTTCAAATTCAGACCCCTTATTCATATGAACTTTTTTGCTTAAAATCACCCATATTACCTCCCTTAAAAGTTTGTAAAAGTATTTTTGAAACGCCCTGTATATTCAAAGTATATGAAAAGCCAGCATGGAAGAATTTTTTCCTCACTGCCAGGGACATAAATATAGGGTGGCTAGACTGGCAAATGTCCAGGGCCCACACAAATTTAGCCTGAAGACAGGAGGCCCACGCTAGTTTAAACCGAAGAAAGGGAACCCCTATAAAAGTTTCTAGCCAGGGGTCTCCACGCTTCTAGTTATGACTCTGCTCGCTACCTTTTTGCAGTTCTGCTAAATTATAACATTAATACATCAATCATATTTTTAATAAAGCCAAGCCTCTCATAGCCAAATACCATTATTCTTAAACAACTTAAGGAAAAATTTATTGCATGATCTGTATCTCATATGTTTTAATAATTCATTGGAAGGATGAAAGCAGCATGGCGATAAATTTGAAAATAAATGAAAGCTGGTGCAGTGATTAGATTTTGTTTTTGAAAGGGAAAATGCTAAAGAACTCCGAGACGAGCTTGGTGAAGCTTATGGCCAAAGTGGTTCAAATGCCACCAAACCCCCCTCCAAAACGAATTACGATCTGGACTGCTATCACTGACCAAGGAAGTGAACATTTTGACACAAGTGGAGGTCCTGGTGTCAACATAAGTCAACATTCGTCATGGTTCTGTTGTGAACATCCTATTTAATGTGCTTCATGTGATAAAGGTTGCTGCTCGGTGGATTCCTCATTTACTTATGCCATTGCCAAAAGCAGAGAGAAAACTGGTGTCAGCCCCGAGGACTTCTATGATAGTCTTCACACAAGATGAATGATGGGTCTATCATATGACCTTGAAACCAAACAACAAAGTAAACAATGGAAGCACATTTCATCTCTACCACCTAAAAAGGCTCGTACCTAACTGTC
The DNA here is from genome assembly GCA_023313115.1 of Rhysida immarginata. Taxonomy (NCBI): domain Eukaryota; kingdom Metazoa; phylum Arthropoda; class Chilopoda; order Scolopendromorpha; family Scolopendridae; genus Rhysida; species Rhysida immarginata. The sequence continues at coordinate 433,366 of JAHWFO010017950.1, read as the reverse complement.
ATCCAATATACTTCGGGGACTGAGATGTGCAGATGGGCAAAAAATTTTTCTTCTATAAATCATCGAAAAATTCGGTGGGCAGATGATGGGGACCATCCTCGTATACCCGCACCATTTTCGAGTCGATTGGTATAGTCAAAATTTCGAGTCACAGGTGCTCTGGTGGAGATTTGTTTGATGTTTTAGATTTGTTTTCAGACAGATGTAACTTTTGTTCGCAGCTCGGCTTGTATCCCAGAGTTTCGAAGATAGGTGCTCAACATGGGACTTTGTTAAATTTTTGTTTGTGGAGTTCTGTTAGCACACAGCAAGGACTAAAATCGAGGGTGGTCCAAATCGGGAGAAAAAGTTCTCACAGGTTAGCAGCAGCCAGGTATGCATACCTGCATCCTTCTCAAGTTGATCAGACATAACCATAATTGGTAGAGGCTTGTTCGATCTCTCTCAGTCAGACGGATGCAATTTTTGTTCGCAATTTGGCTTGTATGCCAGCTATCTCCACGAAACTTGGACAATTTATTAGCACCACATAGCCTATTAATTGCTCCAGTTTATGCATATTTATGCAATCGTATATATTTTGGGAATTCCCCTAGGGGGGGGGGGGGTATATTATATCTGAAAACTATTGTATTAAGAATACTACAGAAAATAATAATGTCCAACTGTTCTTTACAGTTGACTATTAAAATTAGGTAAGTTGGATGATGATTCAAATTAAAAAAAACAACTCTTATTCTATCTTTTACATTTTCATGGAAATAATAGTCAAAAGTGCTGGGATCTTTAAGTCCACCAAGTTTTTGCCAATTTATGAATGATTCCTGTCAATCGACACATTCACAAAGTGTTTTTCGACTTATGTACAGGGGCTAGGAATGATTCACTTGATAAGTCAAGACCATTTGTATATAAAGCTCTACGGAGTTCTAATTTCTAATGCATGCCATGTAATAAGTGCACAGAAACATGGAAGACATTGATACTTCCATTGACACTTAAGTTATCTCTTATGAACTTCCTGTGCTTGTCCCCATCTAAGCTCTATCTCTTGAATTTGGTATCTGGATCTGCCTAGTACCGTAATGGCAATCTAATCTAACGGAGATAATACAAGGTGATTAAAAAGTTACTGTGCAGTGCTGCACGGAAACGTATACACTTTGCCTGAGCCAAAGGAGGAAATCACCACTGAAGTTCAGCAAATCTCACCAGCCATATAGAGCAGAGTGTTTTACAATATGCAACAATTGCATGCTAACTGATATCGTGAATCCCGTGGCGGGCATTTCCAGCATCTATTTCCATTAAATACCATTTCCAGCCACTGCACAGTTACTTTCGAACATAAGGATGGATCATTTTTCTTTACATGAAAAAAGAAAAGAATCGGAACCACTATTTTATTATTTCTAAATAGAAATTCTCCTAATAGAAGTATCATCTAAAGTAACATAGGTACACATGGTTGAGGCAGTTAACAATGGACGATTTTGACCTTCTTGCACGATTCCTCATGACTTCATCATTTGTGACACTTGCGTGGGCCTTAAAGCACAGTTAGTTGACAATGTTAAGTCTAAAATAATAGAAAATTATTGAACATATTTTAGGAAGGTTACATGTGCCGTTTTTGACATATATTTCAGTTTTCAAGGACCAAAATTTTATCATAGTAAAGGTACCATCAGTAATGTTATTAACAGAAACAAATGGCTTCTACCTCAGGACAGAAAGGTAATCAGAAAAAGGTCCCAGCCTAACTGAAACACAGCTAACATAAAGAGAGCTTGAGCTGAGGCACCCTTAGAAAATCCTGCTACATAGCCAAGAAGCTGAAAACATCTTAAAGACGTGTTGTATAGATCATTAGAGAAAACCTGAAACTGCATTGTCAGCATGAGGCTCATGGTCATTGTCTGACAGAATAGCACATACATGAACACTTCATCAATGCCAGAAAGCTTTTCGAACAGTACCTAACAGATGAGATGGTTAATGACCATAGATGAAGGTAGAATTTAAATTGATGAAACCAATAAGCCACGGACTTTTATCACCGTGGCAAAGATGGCAAAGGATTGGTTGCTTTTATCAACCAATGCAAGGAGAAGTTTCCAAACGAATTATAGTTGCTGCTGCAAAATACATTCATAATAATCTCAGGTTGTACAAGGTAGCAGTAACGTTAAAGTCAACTCTGCCTACTTCCACAAGAAGATAATATACCCAATTTACCATCAAGAGATTCCCCATCTCTGCAGTACAGATTCTCATAGAGTATTTATGCACATGGAAAAGGCATTGAGCCACACCTCACATTTTTCAATAGCCTACTATATGGAAAGAAGAAACGGAACTGGAATCAAAATTAACCCATTTTCATCCATTTTGGTTTAAGTCCCCAGTTGTTACCCAGTCCCCTTAAACATTCTAGCTTTGGACTCCTTAAAAAAAATCTTGGAAACAGTCAAAATGCAATGTTGAGAAGCCTAAGGAAAGTGTATGAAGATATTGAAAGCATCATCTCCCTTGCATTGCTTTTTAAAAGTTTGTTACAAAGGAAAGTAAGATGTCGGGCCATTGCCCGTAATAGGGGACATAACAGTGAATACAACAGTTGATAGAGGAACAGGTATATCGATGAGAAGCTGAAGATGAAAATACGGTAGTCAATTTTAACTGTCTTAATTCTCATTATCTGCTTATAATGTTTGAGAAATTATGCAAGGTAAAGTAAAGCATTGAAATCACTGGCAAACATGGGAATGTTATCTGGAAAGAAGAGTGATCTGGATGATAATTACAAGGGGAGATCAAAAAGTAAGTTGCACTAACTCGCCGCAGGAGCGCGCTGTATGTTGCAATCTTGGGCAAAGTGGAGAAAGGGACATTAACTGCGCAGACGTCGGATAGGACGGTTGCTGTGGTTTCCCATCGTGTTTTGTGTGACTAGCGGGCTAAAAGCAATGGCACGTCAACTGGATGTCCACTCCAAACTTGAGGTGCGAGCAGCAATCCGATTTCTATGGACCAAACGGGTGAATTGCACGGACATTCATCGTGAAATCACTGCACGATAACGCAACACCTCACAAGGTCTGCCAAACGTGCGAACTGCTGCAGCGATTCAAGTGGGAGGTTTGGCAACATCCTCCATACAGTCCCGACTTAGCGCCATGCGACTTTCATCTTTTCGATAAGCTCAAAACGGAACTCGGTGGACAACGATTTCGAAACGATGAGGAGGTGAAAGCGGCTGTCACTGTGTGGTTACAAAACGCTGGAGGAGATTTCTATGCATCCAGAATCGAAAAGTTGGTTGATCGTTCGGATAAATGTTTAGGGTCTCTTGGGGACTATGTGGAAAAGTGAACCTACATTATATGCTGCTATAGCCGTGTTGCTTTTGTATAGGTGGTGTAATAAATGGCCATACCATGGAAGTGCAACTTACTTTTTGATCTCCCCTCGTAAAAATTATTATTTTTTTCATTAGATAAATGAATGTGCAGTCGAAATTAAAATACATATACTGTTTAAAGAAGTTACATTACAGAAACTGATTTCAATTTAAAGCTGAGAAATAGTATTAAAGCATTTCATTATTTTGAATTTTTAAGAACCCATTACAATTTACAGGGTGTGGCAGGTATTTGAGAACACGTGAGTATGACGTAATAGTCAATACGTCATACTATTTAACAATTTCGAAACGAGGCAGATAAACATGGCGGATCTAAAGATAATGAACCGACATGCTGTCATCGTCTCCTTGGCTGCAGGACACTCCTACTCCGAGATTGCTGCATTCCTGAAAGACGCCCATTCAAAGTTCGGGGAGAACTGGACGCTGCCAGTGGTGATGTGCCAACCATTTCACAGAGGAAACGACATTGTCGGCATCAGACTGTATCAGGACGCCAGAATTCATCTGTTCTGTCCAAGCTGCAATCAGTGAGGACCCTGTGAAGTCCATAAGGGCACTCGGGAGGGAGCTGCAGGTTAATGAGGTGACCATTCAGCGTGTGGTGCATGAAGACCTCCCTGGATTACTGCTGTAGCATGTGGTAGGCCATATATATTTTTCAACAGGACTGTGCTCCAAGTCGTAAGGCCCACAGCACCCTAGCATGGATGACTACAAATCTTCTTGACCACATCCTCCCAACACGTACCCCCCCCCCCCCAGCTCCGCTGATCTCAATCCTTTGGAGTATTACGTCTGGGGCGTTGTTGAGAGGGAGTCCAACAAGCATCCACACAGCACCATTTAAGCTCTCAGGCCAGCTATTGTGAAGGCAGTGGCAGAAATCAAGAACACCCACCTCATTGCTGCCTGCCAGCAGTTCTGACAGCATGTGGAGGGTGTAATTGCAGCAGACAGTGGTTTTATTGAAAAACAATATATATTTTGTATCCTTTGTACAAAAATGTAAATTGTATTAAAGGCTTTGGTATCTTACGTATCTGCTCCTTTTATCTGCGGACATCGTTTTGATCTCGAATACCTGCCGCACCTGTATATGGTAAAACCTCGTTATTATAGAACTGCTTAATGTAGAATCCTGCTGTATATAAATTTTTTCATTAGTCATGTGGTTATCTAAGCATGTTATGCAAAATTCCATTAATTCTGTTTGGTTCCATTAAACACAAACAACGAAGCACGTATTATAGATGATCACGAATTCTGATAGGGATTTTATATAACCTTATGCATTTTGATGCATTTTTCATAATACAACACTATTGGGATTTTCTGCAAACCATATATCAAACGTGAATAATATATATATTCGTTAATATATGTGGGGAAGTCGGTAAGTAAATTATAAATGGATATAGAAATGAAACGAATACAAGTACTGATTTGAAAACTACTTTTTATTTCTCCATATAGTCTCTCTGTACATAAAGCCACTTGTCCCATTGTTTCACAAACCACTCACAACCAGTAAGATAAAATTCTTTGGGCAGCTGCCTGAACCAGGCGGTGACTTCCCTTTGTACAACTTCATTGTTGCTTCTATTAAGAGGACCAAGCGGCTTCACCGTAGGGAAAGTGATCACCCGAAAGATGTTTAAGAACAAATGGAAGTTACTTGGAGCAGGGTCAGGGCTATATGCAGGATGCTCGAGGACTTTCCACTTAAACTTTCTCAGCATCTCAATTATCTTGTTGGCAGTAAGAGGATGTTCATTCTTCTGGGATTACGGGGGTATATGGCTTTTCATATAGCCCAGACTTTGCTGTTCACGATTTCCATTTGTTCGGTCGTCTTAAACATCATCTTTCGGCCGACGATAAAGCTGTACAAAGGGAAATCACCACCTGGTTCAGGCAGCTGCCCAAAGAATTTTATCTTACTGGTTGTGAGTGGTTTGTGAAACGATGGGACAAGTGGCTCAGTATAGGGGGAGATTATGTGGAGAAATACGAGGGTAGCCCTGAAAGTAATGCACCACAATTTTTTTCTTCAACAATTATTTATTGAACACAACGAAACTTATACACACGAAAGAATTATGTTTCTTTTACACTCCCTATTTTTCCACATAATTTCCGTCCCGTTCTATGGCCTTCCTCCGGCGAGACACAAGGGCGTGTATGCCCTGTAGGTACCAGTCCTTGTTCTATTCACGCAGCCGCGGCAAGTCTTGGAGCTCTGCTGAACCGCTTTCTGATGGCCTCACCCTCTGTGCCCAGCGATATAGTGCCCGGCACGAAAGAAGAAGGAAACTGGCACTTGCGTAAATGAAAAAAAAACTTGTTCATTCACTTAAAAACGGAAAGGAAATGGGGCATTACATTACTGATGCCAGGAATAAGTAATACCCCATTTCTTGTTCGTTTCTGTTTGGTTGAACGAGCTTTTTTTTCATTTACGCATGCGCCAGTTTCCTTTTTCTTTCGTGCCGGGCACTATAACCATACTTCTGTCGACTTCTGCTGATGCTCCATAAACTGCACATAAATGTTTGTGAATGCTTTCAGCCGTTTCTTGCTCCGCAGTGAGAAATTCAATGATGACACGCTGCTTTTAACGTACATCACTCATAGATGCCGTGTTGTTCCATTTCTGCACGTACGCTATCTGTCAGAAGAAACGGAAACTTTGCACGTGCACTCCGAAAACTTCAAAGAATGCATATCTCGAGTTTCGCATTCGTAGCATTGTTGGGATGGAGAAAAAAATTGTGGTGTATTACTTTCTGGGCTGCCCTCGTAAAAGTAGATTTCAAATCTATATTCGCATTTGTTTCATTTCTATATCCATTTGTAACTTATTGATTTTCCCTCGTATACAGTTGAACCTCGATATCACCAACCTCGTTATCTTGAAAACCTCGGTATATTGAAAAAATTTATTCCCCTGCATTTTCACTATTAATTCATTATAAATTTCCCTCGTTATCTCAAAACTTTTTCTTGGAAATCCTCGCTATGACAAATTTTGACTTAGCATGCCAGCAAAATATATAGTATTTAAATACATTAGAGAGTTAAGATTTTTTCATTATGAGAAATTTTTGTATGAAGACAAAGAAATTTGACGTCACTTCCCTTAAAATAGACGATTCTCAGGCAGTACAAACAAAAATCATGAAAAATTTTTCAAGCTTCTTGACCAATCTCTCTTGCCTATGACATGTTTGAGTATGCGCAATTTGTGTGTTACTGACCTAAGTGGCTTCACTTATACATCGTGTAATTCTATAAACATATCATTTTACCTCATATTGTTCTCTCTACTCTGACAGTATTTTTATTATCCTAAGAATCTTGTTAAAAGAAGCCCTTCATATTTCAAAACTTCCTTATTTCGAATTTTTTTCTGCTCCTGTGAAACTCGAGATATCAAGGTTCCACTGTATTTTTTGCTCGGTGCCTTGAAATGTAGATTAACAAGGTTCGACTGTACTTTCAAACTCTTCATGGTAATTTGTTATAAATATTGAATATTCGAATCATTGAAATAGATAAATTTTACTTCTCTGTCATATATGTGTAAACTAGCACATGTGTAAATGAATAAAACTCGTTCAACCAATTAGAAACGGACTTGAAACGAGGTATTACTTACACCTGGCATCAGTAGTAAGTAATGCCCTGGTTCCTGTCTGTTTCTGATTGGTTGAACGAGTTATATTCATTTAAACATGCGACAGTTTCCTTTTTCTTTCGTGCCGGGCACTATAATGAAAACCATGCAGATTTTATGTGACTTATTTTCGTACAGTTTCATTTCGAAAAAAACTGCGGTCCCCATAAAATTTTTTCCTTTGGGGTATCTTAAAAGAGATATACTCATCCATACTCATCATCAAAAAATAAAATTGCACCATAGAAAACCTATGGGATGCTATGGGAGTTCTGTTAAGACTCCACTGCTGGCACAAGATCTGCAAGAGTTACAAGCTAAAGTTCAGTCTGTATGGGATGAGTTGAATCAAGAATGTTAAGAACTTGTACGACTCCATGCCATGACGTGTGAACAATGGCAGCCCAACATCTTATTGAGAGTTATGATTTTGGTAATTTGACCAATAAATTTTGTCATACCCACGCTCATTGTTTAATCATTTGTTGTTGTTGGTGAGTATTAACTTCCTTTCAAATATCTTTTCAATCTGACTACTCCTTCAGGGTGTAACTTTTTTTTTTTTTTGATGATAAGAGTATCTATAAATGAATCCTCATTCACTGGATGACCTAAAAAGGAACATTATGGCAGCATTTATCAGCATCAGTTTACAGGTGCTTCATAAAGTGGCTTTGAACATGGTAAAGAGAACTCTTGCATGCATTACTGACAGGAAGTAATTTTGAGCATATAGTTTGATTTTTCATAGAAATACAAGGTGTAAAGGTTATAAACCTTATTCTTAGTAAGTGTGATGTATTTCTTGAATTTGTGCATTAAACCAGCAAAATTTGAATGCTTACTATGATATGCACAACTTTTTGATTATCCTGTATGTTTAAATGTCATGTTTAAAATGAAGCCAAATAATTTATAGAACTAAAAGTTAAGCTACAAGAAGTAATCAAATCATTCATTGAATGTGTAAAACAGAATTTGACAGGAGAATGGTTACATAGAAGCAGAAGTCGTTTTGTATTTCCGACATTTAAACTGCATCTGTACTTCTGTACTTAATATGGCGTTTTCTAAGGTGTCTTATTAAAAAATTAATGTTTCTTTTTAGATCATTCTTTTCCAGATGCTCTGTAGATGTGATATTTGGCAAATGATAAGGGCAAAATATTAATTAGTGGCATTTTTTTTTGCTTTTTGCTTTTTTTTTTTTATTTTTTCAGTTTAGTGGGCTGTCCACCTTTTTGGCATCGCAAGCAGATGATAATGTTGCGAAATATAATGGAAGGAAACTATACATTCAATACACCTGAATGGGATGATATTACAGATACACCTAAGGACTTGGTATAACAAAATATATAAATATATGTATATATATTTTGCGTACTCTTTGAAAAAAAAATTCTTATTTATTCTGATTCCATGTTTATAAACAGATCGCTAAACTTTTGACAGTAGATCCATCAAAACGGATAACAATCAAAGAAGCATTACAACATGAATTCTTCCAGATATTAGTATGTATATTTAAAGCAGAAGTTTTACTTTTATTCAGTTCTTGCTGAAATTTAATTTATTCGAAGACTCAATGCAAAAAGTGCACAGGTGTCTATTTATAGGTTGCAAAATAATGGCATGTGAATATTAAATTTCATTCTAGACATTTTGTGAAGGTATAAACGGGTTACTAATATATCTGTATGTTGGCAGTAGAACAGTATATTTTCTCCTATTTATTTTACATTGTCATTTTGTAAATTCTTATTCCGATATAGTTTCCAGACTTCAGAACTTTTTAAAACAATTCAGTCATTAACTTCACGAGTAGAAAAACAAGTTTTAGATTTTTCCTAGTATTCTTTATTGTCTTTTATGTTTTGGAATCGTTAGAGTAATTACAGAAGTCCTAATTTCTCCCTCTCCTGGCAATTTTTCTTTTCCTTCAGAATATTCAAATGGAGATTCATATTACAATAGTTCTGCAGTTTCAACAGAAATATACCTTACCAGACAATTTGTGTCCACTAATTTTGCATGTTTTATTGGTAAACAACTAGCACTGTTGCTTGTGTGGGGACATTTTTGACACCCCTGCTTTCCCCAGCATCAAATCACTGTCACTTGTTTCAATTTCCCTTGCTGTCATGAATGTACTGCTCTAACATTATAAAAAAAACATTATAGCAATACGTATTCCATTTTTACTCTTGGCTCTGTTGCAGTTATCCAGTCTTGAATCTTAACAATACTACCCCACTTCTGTTTGAAATGTTTTTCCCTGGTTACATACGTTCATTATGTGAATTCTTCTGGTTTGCTTCATTTTTTCAATCTTGCAGTTCTTCTTTTCATAGGAATGTTACATATACAGGGTGATCAGTAATCTCTCCCTGATAAAGAAATTTAATAAAACAAAATTAGAATAATACATATAGCAGACTTAGTTTTTACTTTGAACTTGTGTGCACTGTTTTATGTTACTCTGCCTAAAGTCCATAAACAATGAATAATCAAACAATGCCAAATTCAAAAGCAGAAATGATGGTACTCTTCATTTATATGATCAAGGTGTTCATACAGTTTTTGTATCATGTTTGTCATCTCAAAGTTTTTTTAACAGATGGTACATTATATTGTTTATTATGGTAATCAAATGATTGCTCAAAAAATTAAATTAAATTTTGCAATATCTTAAAAATAAACGCACGAAAATGCTTAGAATAAATACAGTAAAAATTCTTAATGAAAATTCGAAAAAATATTTTTAAAGACTCACAATGGATGGACTTACTTACTTACTTACTTTTCAAACCCGCTTATCCGTTAGGGTCGCGGGGGCAGCAGCCCTATGGAGGATCTTCAGCGATCGCAATCTTCCGCCATCAGGCGCATGTCCTCCCTGGTAATATCCAAGCGACTCGAACCCAGATTCTCCATGTAGTCTAGCCACCTGGTTCTAGGCCGACCCCTTGGTCTCTTACCCACCGGCTTGGAAAATAACAACTGCCGAGGAAGACTAGTTTGCGGCATCCGTATGACGTGGCCATACCAGCGCAACTGAGATCTCTCAATGCGGAGAAGTAGCGGCTCAACACCTAAAGATTCCCTTATTGTGCTGCTGTACACTCTATCTAGTAGGGTAACACCTGCCACACTTCTCAGGAATCTCATTTCGGCCGCTTGTACCCGCGATCGCACTCTTTCGGTCATTACCCAAGCCTCATGACCATAGGTGAGAATGGGGACAAAGATAGATTTGAAGACGGAGAGCTTGGCTTTGTTACCCAGCTCTCGTTTCGTTACCACGGATCGCCACAGTTCACGTCTGACACAGCTTGCTGCACCGATCCGAGCATCCAATTCTTTCTCCTGCCGTCCATCACTCGTGAATGCAATCCCGAGATACTTGAACTTCTCCACCTGTCTCAATGAGGCTCCCCTAACATGGAGAGCGCACTGAGCAGGCTGTCTTGAAAGAACCAGAACTTCGGTTTTAGCCACACTGATCTTCATCCCAGCTTCTTCACATTTGGCTGCAAACCGGTCTAGTGCATGCTGAAGGTTCGTGCGAGAAGACCCAAGCAGGACAAGGTCGTCCGCAAAGAGCAACCTCTCCACCAGGCAGTCGCCCACACAAACACACTCATCGCCTCGGCTGCCCCTGTCTATCCAGTCCATAAAGATAATGAACAAGATGGGCGACAGTACGCACCCTTGGCGGAGTCCAACACCCACGGTGAACGGTCTTGACTTAATGCCATTTATCCGGACACACATCTCAGAGCTTTCGTACAGAGACATGATAGCAACCAGTAATTGCCCATCCACTCCATACTCTTGCAACACTTGCCAGAGCTTCTCCCGAGGAACCCTGTCATATGCTTTTTCGAGGTCCACAAAGCAAGCGTAGACCTCTTTTGCATACTCCCAGGATTTCTCAAAGATTTGTTGATGGATGGACCTCTCCAATAATTAGTTTACCGGAGGCAATGACCAATTTGCAGCACAGATACAAATAGTTCCAGTGAGGGAAGTTCAAAGCAGAAACAAAAAATATTGTATATTGCAGAAAATAAAAAGGACTCTATTTTTTTTTATTTTATATATCATTTTACTATTTTATATTGTACAATTTGTGTTATATGCCATATTTATTAGTAAATATTTTTAATATTTTATTATTAAAATTTTATTGGAAATTATTAATGCTTTATTTTTTATATTGGTTGCCAAGCTTTCAATTTTATTTTTAACTAGCAGAAGCACCTAGCATTGCCCGGGATAATTACAGTTGTAGGTAAAGAGAACAATCCCAAGAAGTTAAATAATTATAACTCAAAATTTGTCTTCAGTAATTCCACAATTTCCTGCAGTAGACTTTCCCGTTGTTCAGATGTTTT
>JAHWFO010017950.1:366909-381860 GCA_023313115.1 Rhysida immarginata | reverse complement strand
TGTCGTGCATACGGGTGAATATGACATTAAATTTAAGTGATAAATGAAAAATTAAGCCACTAGCCTACATTACAGTCAACAATGACTTAATTGCTCAGAGCGTCGCGATCACAGACTGGAATTTTCTTTTTCTTTCCTATTTTCATTTATTATTTATTTAAACGCATTTAACATATGTATTGTAACATTTTAACATCTGAGGCATCGTGTTTAAATAATCCATCAGCTTTTCTTTAATAAATTTGATACTTGGGGTCTTTGTTACTGTTTACATATACGGTGGCTATGCTATGACCTATCCATTAACAGTATTTTATATTTGTTGTGTAAGACCAAGTAGCGAATGTACGAATAACTCCCGTAATAAGAAAAATAACCAGATTTACTACTACTCCAAAAGAAAGGATCGACATATTATAACTACTATCACTACCTCTGCTGGTCTTCCATTACTGATGGACTGGATATTAGTAACTGTTTTGCCCAGCATTTCAGTGAAACTGTCTCTACTTCTTTCAACACATTCTCGGAGAACTGTGTACCTATGTCCCCCTATTGATAACCTCATCTTAACGGAGTTCACTGTTAGAAATGTTGCCTACGGCATTAATAAATTACGGGCCAAGCCTTGCAATTCTCTGACAGAGGGTCCTTCCTTTATTCTCAAAGGCCTTCGAGATGTCATAATTATTCCTCTTAGGCGCATCTTTAATTTGTGTCTAAAAGCTGGCCACTATCCTAAAATAAGGAAGAGTGCGGTTGTGGTTCCTGCCTTTAAGGGTGGTTCTGCCAAACGGACTGACATTGCTAGCTATAGGCCGATCTCTATCCTTCCACCCACTACCAAAGTCTTTGACAACATCATTCATAAATATCTTCTACAACATGTCCTTCCTCATGTTCCTGCGTGTTAACATGGTTTCATTCCCCGACGTTCCGTTGTGTGCAATCTTATATCTCTCACCACTCATGCTCATGATGCTCTTGACCACTGCCAGCAACTTGACGTGGTCTACTTTGATATGCAAAAGGCGTTCGACTCTGTCAATCATGAGTTACTAATTAAAAAATTGTTTGTGTATGGGATTGTTGATGGACTCCTTCGGATAATGCGCTCTTTCCTATTGGATCAACAGTTTGTATCTATATTACATCATTCATCATTGCCCTATAGGCCTCACTGTGGTGTTCCACAGGGTTCTGTCCTAGGGCCTTTATTATTTGTTATCTTCACTGCTGACCTCCCCGAGGTGATTAGAAATTCCCATGTATTGATGTATGCAGAAGGTGTGAAACTTTTGGTAACATTATAATTGTCTTAATGCTCACCTGCTTCAGCAGGAAATTTATAATATATATGTCATTGGTGTGAGTAGAATGATCTTGCAATTAATGCAACCAAATATGACAAAAATGACCAATTTTATCGAGTTCTCCTAGTCTGTTTGTGAAAAGGTGCAAGTTGCCAAGCTCTGTGTCTGTGATCTTGGCGTAATCGTTGATAGCACACTTTCCTATAATTCCCATGTTGACTGTTCGTCTGAGGGCTTACAGAGCTCTTGGTACCATTGTGCGCAATTGAGCTTATTTTCGGTGCCCTTCTACACTTGTTCGGCTCTATCAGAGTCTAGTTTTACCCATTTTGTCCTACTGTTTTGTTTTATAGAATGGGGGTTCAAATATGCAGTCTTGTAAACTGGATAGGGTGCAAAATGTTTTTCTCCGGTTTCTGAAGTGGAAATTCCCGAATTTTGATGTACCTTCAGATCTGTGTGCACTCTCAGACATTAGAATGAAGATTGATTTTGCCTTTCTTAAGAATGTTTTAGTAGGGAAGATGGATGCTCCGAACCTTCTCGAGTCCATTTTCATTGGAGTACTGTCTCATACTACGAGGAAGCTTGTGTTGAAGCTTTAGCCTCCTATTAAACTCAGAGAAGAATTTCGTCGGGATACAATGTTCAGAATTCAAAAACTATACAATGAGAATTCTGATGTCATTGACCTTTTTAATTAATTTTCCTCATCATGTTACTATCCTGCCTTTGTGATTATGGCTGTATTTATTGTTTATCTTGTAACTCTCATTCTATTTGCTCGATATTGTGGTTCCGTGTTGGCTTGAGCCGTCCAGGTGGCCGAGAGGGCTAGGGCATAGGCTTTCTAGTTCTCGAGTCAAACAAATCACAATCAAACAGAACGCGACAGTGTATATACAGAACACGACAGTGTATATACAGAATTCATTTATGTAATACAAGACCCACTCAACTTATTTTTTTGCAATTTAGTAATTTTTTTTAGTATATCAAATGTTTAAATCAGTTATTAATTAGTAATAATTTTGTAAATTCTTATACTAAGCGTTTCAATAACATTAACTGATTATTGTTAAATATTTACGAATTATAAATAAACTTTATTAATTTCTAATAGTTAATTTAATTTCAGAGTAAAATTCTGCGAAATAATGGGTCAACAGTGGCGTCTGTAAGTGATGCTTCACTGCAGGGCGGATACGAAACAGTTGCTATGAATGAGTTGTTCATTTGGGTGTCTCTGAGGGATGCTTCTCGGCAGTGCATGCAGTGCTCGCAGTTACTAAAAGTCAACTTTGCCTCAGCTGCTGAAATCAATTCATCTTTGGATATAGGAGTGTCCCTTGTACCGTACAGAGATGTCTCCAATTGTGTTCTCATCTTAAGTTATGAGAAAATGATAACTTACGCAAAAAGCAACATCTAGTGTGGGCACAGACAAGATGAGCTGGACTGAAGAATGAGGCACTATCAATTTTCCAACAAAAAGAAGCTTAACTTAGATGGGCCAAACAGTTGGTGACACTACTGGCATGATACTAGGAAAGAGAAAAGAACATTTTTCAGCTGGCAACATGGTAGCGGCTCACTTATAATTTGAGCAGCATTTGGGAAACGAGGTACAACACAAATTGCTGTAATAGAAGGATGAAAAGCTTCTTTGAAGTATGAAGCATTTCTCCAGGAATATTTGCTCCCACAAGGAGAATGAGCAGGAGGAGAGAATTAACAGAAGTTCCAGCAGGATAATGCCCTGATCCATACATCTGCCTCAACAAGGGGATGGTTGCAAAGGCATAATATCAGTGCTGTGGACTGGCCTTCATGGTGTCCTGATTTAAATCAATAGAGAACATATGGGGAATTCTTGCACAAAACGTTTATGCAAATAGAAAACAGTACTCCATAGTTGAAGAATTGAAACAGTTTGTGGTTAAACAATGGGCAGAAATGTTAGTTTCAACAATAGGAGGTATCGCAATAAGAGACTTCCCTGTGTAAGCCACTCCTCAAAGTATACTGCAGATGCACAGCACATGTTAAAGATGTGATTGCGGGCAGAATTTCAAAATGGAGGAAGAGAATATTCTATTCTGTTATTAGATTTGAAATATGCCCAATTATGAGTGTGTTGCTCATGTATATACGAGGGGTGGTCAAAAAGTAATGTCACGTATTTTTTTCCTTGAAAATGACGGCAGATATGAGAAAAATGTGATATATAAAAGTTAGTTTGGTTCATTGTTAAAGTTTCCTGTTAGTGTTGTGTGCATCTACCAAGCATTAGTGACGTGACAGTCCAAACAAGATGGCGGCTCTCATTTCATCGTCCAGTGCTTTTGAGCGGCTGAGTGTTAGGCGTTTTCTTTGTGCAAAAGGACTGAAGCCATTCGATATTCATAAAAGAAATTGTGTCGATGTACGGAGGTGATATTGTGCAGCTCCGAACAGCACAACATTGGTGCAAGACTTTTTAAAGAAGGACGAGAGGACCTGCTGGACGAACATTGCTCTGGCCGGCCGCGGGAATCCATGACAGCAACATTGCCGCTGTGGAAGCGCAGGTGCGGGAGAACCGGCGGATTACCGTGAGAGAAATTGCTGCAGCGTTGGACATTTCACATGGGACGGCATACGACTTTGTTCATGAGCAGCTCACCTTTCGCAAAGTGTCATGCAGATGGATGCCACAACAGTTGACGGCCGAATATCATGGTGCTTGTTTCGATGCTTGTTTGCTGTATCTCACCCGATGCCAGGAGGAGGGTCAGGATTTTTTGGATCGAATCACCACAGGCAATATATCATGGGTCTACCATTTCACACTTGAAACAAAGATGCAATCGGCGGTTTGGAAACATGCCTCATCTCCCGCAACGAAGAAGTTCAAAACTGTGCCATCAGTCGGCAAGGTCGTGTTGACATGTTTTTGGGATTGCCATGGTCCGATACTGCTTGAGTTTCTTCTATCGCATACCACTGTCAATTCCGAATGCCACACAGGCACATTGAGGAATCTTCGAGTGGCCATACGCAGGAAAAGACCTGACTTGGCAATGGACGTCATCGTGCTGCACCATGACAACACACATCCCCTCACAGCAAAACGGTTCACTGACCTGCTGCAGCGATGGAATTAGGAAAGATTGCTTTATCCTCCATACAGCCTAGAAAAAAAAAACTAAAGGAAAGCCAATTCTAATTTTAAAAAATGATGAACAAAATGAAGGAGCTGTGAAAGTCTCTTTGATAAGCAACAGTTACTGACTTATCTTTGGACGTTGAAGAAGTCACTGGCCGGTCAACATTTCCGTGACGACGAAGAGGTGAAATCAGCAGTTTGCAACTGGTTCCACACTCGACCGGATGATTTTTATCGACAGGGCGTGGAAAAACTTGTCCACTGCTGGGATCGTTTCCTCAATCAGATTGGAGATTGTGGAAAAATAAAAGTTGAATTGTTCTATCGAATGTACATGTGTACTTTTTTTTCCTGATTTTAGAGAAAAAAAATACGCTACATTACTTTTTGATCACCCTTTGTAATTCGGATACCAGAAAAAAGAAAAACATAGTTATGTATCCATTGATAAAATGTCACTTTTCACCCATTCCCTCTATTTTCTGAACGTAGAATAAGAAAACTGCATTTGGATTTAGTACAAAAAGACACACTGCCCACAGGAAGGAGAAAAAATTTGTATTGTGCATGCCAGAGCTTGAGCATTGTAGGAAAGCTGCATATCACATTATCTCCTATTAAATCTTTGGTAAAATCAATGCCAAATAGAATATTTCAGTAATTCATAATAATGGAAACTCCATCTAACAAGGGAATCCCTTGAACATGTATGTCACAGATTTCCACCAAATTGAAATAGTTACTCAATTGAAGCTACAATACGGGGTTGTGCATAACCTTTTGCTAGGGGGTTGCGACTTAAACCACAGCGTTGTAGCACACTCTTAGGACGCTTCGGCAGAGAGTAGTTCATTGTGTGTCTATTGGTATCAAACAAATATGGCTGGTTTAATAAATGACAGTGAAGAGCAGCATTTCATGGATAGAGTTCGTGCCAATGCATATCGAGAGGCAATGGAAGCAGGTGCGTCTTTTATTAATCGCAAATGGGTTGCGAACAAGTTAAACCGATCGGATAGATGGGTGACGGACAATTGGAAGAAAGGTTATGATAACTGCCATGCCGAATTTGCTGAGGGTAGGCCCGAGAAATTATCACAGGAAAGCAAAAACATCATTGCTAATAACAGTGGCAAAAGACGTCGCAGCTGTGTCAACGTTGCACAAAAAATTAAAGCCAAGCGTGGAAAAACAATTTCTCGTTCAATGGTTCAAAGACATCGTCAGCGTGCAAACATCAAGCCATTCCATGTTATTCTGAAACCGATGAAGACCGCATTAAACATCGAAGACCGGCTCTGGTTTTGCGACTACCTGTGGGATTGGGTGGAAGACGACTTCATGCACCTTGCCCCGAGCGACGAGTTCTTTGCGTGGACTATGAGACGTCCGAATTACCAAAACGATAGGGTCTGGAGCTTATCGATTAGAGATATTTCTGACGAACACTATCAAGAGCTGTCCAAGAAGCCTGACTGCATTGGCATCTTCGTGTGTTTCACCGCCAAGTGAATGATGTGGAGATTCAAGGAGCAGGGTGAGTCATGGAATGGTGATTATTTTCGGAATTTGCTAACAAATGATGTTCTTCCATTTCTTCGAGATCCAAACAACACTATCGACCCGCATGAAGTTTGTTTTTTTGCACGATAAGGCACCTTGCTTTAAGGCTAATGCAACACAGCAAATCCTAAGAGAAAGTGCTATCGATTTCTTCTCATCAAACGAATGGCCCGGTGCATCCCCTGACCTAAACGTTGCTGAACATTTTGGAGCCGTGTTAAGAGACGCAGTGGAATCTTTAATGATTCAAGAACGTGGTGAAAATCGGTATTCTCAAGACCTTCTAATGGGACACCTGACATCTGTGCTGAAGGACATGGAGTACAATACTGCTCTGTTTGAGACACTCCTCCACTCCTACCCGAAACGGATGCGTGCTGTTCGAGAAGCAGGTGGTGGCCACACTAAATATTGATGTGATAAAAGCAGAAATAAACGTACTTTTTGATTATCAACCGCAGAACATTCCACTTAGTTTTGTTTATTTTCCAGACCCCTAGCAAAAGGTTATGCACAACCCTGTAGATGCTTGCAAACTAAGAGAGTGCGGATTTTTCTTTCTTTCAAAATATACCACAAAAACAAAAAAATTTGTGCACACATATTCATACAAGGACTCCAATGTTAAAGTGGTGTATTAATGCGCTTAACGGAACTTCTTTCTTTCACTACTCCCAGCAATAAGCACGAATCCAATTCAGATGAAATAGACAGCAGCAGATGGCAATTGAATGGCTTCTCAAATTTCTAAACACACTTAGTTTTTAAAATAAATTATTACAATTAGCTAATTGCCTTCCAGTAAAAAATGTCTAGAATAATTAATAACCATTTCCTTAATTTATTATTTCATTTTATTAAATAATTCGGTAATCAAACACGGGGCTGGCTTCATGTGCAACGTCGAATAATACATTGTGTTGGTGAAGGAGTATTTATCGCGGTGCTTTATAATTTTATATAAAAATAGTATTCATGGATGCCTACCTCATCTTATAAATTATTTCGAGACGAATAATTGTACAGCAAAATTAAGGTTTTCTGCTTAATAACAGTACTCTAACTGCAATTCTTTGTTGATCGCCGCCAGGGGCGACGCTAGCATCTCCTCTTTCCGCCATGTTTTTTGAACTCTGCGCACTTCCGGGGTGCTTCACTGCCATGCAACGCTATCGCTTCCACGGTGTGCTTGCGTGCAACAAAAAAGGCTATCTGGGGTTCCCTTGTAAGTACAAAACAGTATATAAAATAATGCTAAACATTCTCACATTGAACAAAGTGACTTTGTAGACATGTTTTTCTTCATTGTACTCAATTTTTTTTTTTCCTGTCACCCTTCATACATTGACACCTCACTGTTACATGCTGGAGTAAGCAAAGCAGATTCTTTGAAAACTGTTTCTAAAAAAAGAATTTTGAAAGCTCTTGTCTGTTTTTTTTTTTTAATTTATTTTTATTTCATCCACAAAGTAAGGTCGAATCTGAGTTCTATTATACTGAAGTGCCACAAGTCATGGATATTCAGTATTGTGTAGAACTCCTTTGTCCAGTTAAGTGCAGCATCTTGACATGGCTTGGACTTCACCAGTCGGCAGAAGTCCTGAAGAGATGTTCAGCCATGTAGTCTTGATAGCCACCCATAATTGCAGGTGCAAGCTGCAAGCTCTTGTGCACGAATGGAACGTTCAATAATATCCCAACTATGTTCGATGGGGTTCATGTCTGGTGATCTAGGCAGCCAATTCATTTGTTGAAGTTGTTCAGAATGCTCCTCAAACCAATCATGAATATGTTCATGAGCCCAGGTGCATCCTCCAATGACATTCTTATGAGTAAAGGCGCTCTTGTCAGTCTTTTGCTGCCATATCCCATCAGGGCCAAATTTCACTCACTGAGCTCATAGACACGTTTCTACAAGGTGCATAAGGTATTTGAGGACAGATTCACGTCAAGAAAGAAACCAGAGATATAAGTCGAGATAATAACTTTATTATCGAAACACATCATGAGCATACACAAGAAACCTTCTTGTTATATGGCTATTCAATGAATCCGCCTTCAGCTTCTATAACTGCTCCAATGAAACCGTCGACATGTGCAAATCAAATAGTCATGGTTTATATTGGTCATTACTCGAACAATGGCAGCTTTCAATTCATCTTTGGTGTTATGGGGGTGTTCATTGACCTCTCTCTCTACAATGCTCCATACGTAGTAGTCCAACGGATTCAAGTCAGGGGAGTTAGGAGGCCAAAGGTTAGGGGTTACGTTATCATGGAAGTTGTCAGCCATCCATTCCTGTGTCATGCAAGACCTGTGTGCTGGGGCAGAGTCTTGCTGAAACATGTAAGGCCTTCCGTTGTGTATCGTGTCTATCCAAGGCTTAACAGTTGTTTCAAGGGTCTCGACGTAGACCGCAGAGTTAACTTTAAGGCCTTGAGGCATCACATGCCCTTCCTGCTGATAACCCCTAAAACCATGACAGTTGCAGGAAATTTCATGTGCATGACTTCAGAAGGGTCTGCACATAACCATCTGTCTTTTCTTCTGTTCACCTTCTGATCCTGGCCAAAGTTTTTTCCATCAGAGAAAATCCACAGCAAATCAGCTTCACACGGATTTTTTAGCTTGTTCAAGAGCCTTTTCGATCTGAGTAGGCGGTTTTCCCGTGTTTTGTCCGACATAAACTGACCTCTTTGCATAACATACGAGTGATATCTGATGTTTTCATGGACAATATTTATGATTGTTCCTTCCGACACATGGATATCTTTGGCAAGTGACCTCATGGATGTTCTGGGATTGTCATCGATGGCCTGCTGCACTTGCTGAATAAATTCAGAGCGTGAGGCATGCTTTTTACGCTTTGCTACTGGTGCAACATTGCCATCTTCGGTCTCATTGCCATCATTTGTGGACGAGTGATCTTGCGACCTTTAGAAATCATGATATCTCTAAATCGCTGTGCTCTGCCTTTATTGCCACGACTACTGCATGTCTCTTCATGACTGTGTTATTTGATGGTCTGCCATTTTGCTTTCCGGAAACTGAAAGGACATACAATTTACTATAGTGCAGCAGTAGCCAAACGAAGGTGTGTTCACAAATATCTTACACACCCTTTATAGTGTACCCAGGTTAAGTTTGCACAAAATGTGATGTACATTTCAGCTGTTTTGTATTGTTTAATTTTTTTTTGTAACAACGTCCAACAATTGAAGCAGCCATCGCATTTTGTGCAAACTAAGGCTGGATGGACTATAGCACACCCCTCATTAAATGCCCATTGAGAGTTTGAAACGTGGGCCACGCAGCTTCGATTTCAGGTGATTGAATAGAAAAAAAGCCACGCACAGAAAGATCTGAGCTGTATGGGAGGGGGGGGGGGGGGGGCAACAAATATTGGGTAACAGCTGCAAAACGAGCATTATCAAGATATAGCCACCTGCAAGATGGATGCAGCTGAAGATGCTTTCATCAGCCAAAGTCTTCAAAATTGTTATTTTATGTTGCCCCACGACTATTATATACATTTCATGTTGGTAAACTATTCCAGGGCAGTCGAAGAAGGAAATCACCATAAGTTTTCCTGCAACCAAACAACTTTAACCTTCTTTGGCATCTGAGATTAGGGCATTTTCCAGAGTGTGCTTGACTGTTTGCTTTCAGGATCATTGTAGTAACGCCAACTCCCATCACCAGTACTTCAACATTAAAGTAGGATTTTCCATGTTCCGTTACCAGATGCTGAAGGTCCCGACATGCTTCTGCTTGTATTATTAATCTGAGCACCTGGACGCGTCTCATGTTCAAGTGATTATGCAGAATGATGAATACACTACCTTGTAAGATGTGTAATACACTCATCGTCAAAATAATAAAAGTTGCACCCATAGAAAATTCTACTGGCACAAAATCTGCAAGAGCTACAAGTCAAAGTTCCGTCTGCATGGGAAGAGCCGAGTCAAGACTACGTTAAGAACTTTTACGACTCCATGCCACAACGTATGGCAGAATGCATTAGAAAATGGCGGTTCGACATCCTATTGAGAGTTGTAATGATTTTGGTATTTTGGCCAATATATTTTGTCATATCCACGCTAATTGTTTAATCATTTGTTGTTGTTGACGAGTATCAACTTCATTTCAAATACCTTTTCAAACTGACGATTCTTTTGGGGATTAACTTTTTTTTAATTTGACGATCATTATATGTTCACCAGCCCATCAACTGTTATTTGGCAATCTTTCCGAACAATGATGGCAGCTGCGTTTATCACAATTCTGCGTCAGTGAGGGATGAAGCTTCTGGACCACTTTTGTAATTGAAACCGTGCCCTCCTTAAACTGTTTAAACCACTGAAATGCCGTCACCATAACAAAATGTGAGCATGAGCAGGATTCTCCCCAGGCCCTTTTGAAGGGGTATGCTGCTCGGTCGATTTTAGTGACTGCCCGGCTGAATACACGAAAAGCTGCACAATACCTCATAGTGTCTATTTATTTTTAATTGTTGTCCGCCCGGCTATTTTACCTTTCCACCCACCTGAAGAAATTTTCTGGGGAGAACGCTGATGAGAGAGACCTCTTTTCTGCCAATCCATAGTGAATATTTGACATCTGGTTAGACTGAAAAGACATTATTTTGTAAGGATTTATCATTAGTTTCATCTTCAAATGGAAATGATGTCATGTCTGGTCTGAGATTTCTGTCAATTGTGGAAGACCATTTTCACGTTTGCCTTCTGCAACATTACATGTTTGCATGGTGGATTCTGCAGATGAACGCAAAATTTCAAAACACTATACTATTCTTCACAGATTGAGTCCTCTCTTTCCAAAGGCTAACAATCATGCTTCCTGTGTTGGAGCACTGCTGTTGTGCACATGTACGAATATGTTTCTTACTATGCATGCACATCATATGAGAGCTGCTTTTCTCAATAAAACTTGTTTCATCGATTTACCTTATGTGTGCTACAAAATAAATTTATTCTCATTCATTTTTTGACAAGCCCTCAGGTCTTGCCATTGAAAATAAAGGCATAGTCTTCGAAATCCATACCCGATGTTTCATATACAGTATCTGGTATTCTGTTGTGGTTAAAGGTGTTCTTTCTTACAGTGCAATGCATGGTTATAGGATATGTCATTTTTAAATAATTTTATTACTTTAACATAGAAATTAATTTCATTCTGTTTTGCATTGAGTGTCTAAACCCAAGAAACACATATTCAGCAAATTAACATTAACATACGAGGGTTGGTCGAAAAGTAATGCCTTCATGGCTGTAACTTTTTTTTATTTGTTAACCAATTTTCAAAATTCTTTTTGTATCTGATATTTCCATTTGTCCTCTATGTAATGCACTATTTACTTTTCAATATAGTTCCCATCCCTTTCTACGTATTGTGCCAACGTGTGACTAGTCGGGTGAACTCGTGGGAGAGGAATTCCAGGATTGTTGTCGACACCAGGATCGAATGGCAGTTTTGGACCCTCTTCTGCAGCATGATAACGCCCACCCACACATGATCGCCATGCATCAGAGGTGTTGCAACACCTACAGTTCAAAGATGAAAGACTTTGCACCTTGTGACTTTCACCGCTTCCCAAAGAAGAAAGAGCATCTTAAGGGACATGAGTTGTGTTCTTGCAACGAGTTGAAAGATGCCATTCGATCCTCGTGTCGACTACAACCCCGGAATTTCTCTCCAATGGGTTCACCCGATTAGTCACGCGTTGGTGCAATGCGTGGAAAGGGATGGGGGCTATGTTGAAAAGTGAATAGTGCATTACATAGAGGACAAAGGTAAGTATCAGGTACAATAAGAATTTTGAAAATCGGTTAACAAATAAAGTTACAGCCGTGGAGGCATTACTTTTCGACCACCCTCGTACATTCATTATTTTGGAAATTTAAAAAAAATATTGAAAATTTCTCTTTTCATTGACATAGGACATCACATTTTTTTCTTCAAATTTATTGAAGAAATTTCAAATAGCATATTAATATTTAGTTTGGTTCTGTATTGTTCCAACAAAACTTCAGTCAATCGGTGTGACATACTATTTGAGAGTTTTAATAGAGTATCAAGTGGAACTTCATCCCAAGCCTGCATGATGCTGATTATTAGTTCATCCACTGAAGTGTTGTGCTTGGCATTTGCATAAACCTTTCTTACCAGCATGCCCAAAGATTCTCAATAGAATTCAAGTCTGGGAGCCTGCTGGACAGTCCATGGTAGTGATGCTCTTCTGCACCCATGGTTTTGTATTGCGGTTCACAAGGATCAAACTGTTGTCCTGTTGAAAGACATGCTGCACACTTGGAAAACTTTGTATAAGATCATCCTGAAGAACTTATTGATAACCTTGGCTATTAGTCTTCGTTGTAATAATTGCCAGGGGTGTCTTTTCAAATGCAATAAATCCAGCCCAGATCGTTACTGTGCCCTCCAAAATTACGTTTTGAAAAATAGCGGAGTGCCTTTCTAAGATCTCTCCAGTAATGTGTTAAACCATCAGGTCTGTCCATGTTGGAACTTTTTTCATCTGAGGAAATTATTTGTTACCATTTTTCAGTCTGATGTGTTCCTTACCAAAAGTGATCCTGTTTTCCTTGTGCTTTGGCTTTAAGCTTGGACAAGGAGCCAATTTTGATCGAGAATTTATTGAGTTGCACTCAAGGCTGTCCAAGCAGTTGTTACTGACATATGCTCTATTTCACATTCATGTCTTATTTGTTTTACGCTCCTGATGCTTTGGAAGCTATTCCAAGAATCTGCCTTCAGTTCCATTGTGTAAGTTTCTTCTTCCCTCCCTTATGCTTAATTGCTGTATATCTTCTGGATTGTCGAGAAAATTCTTCACAACATGCCTTAAACCCTTTAGCTTCTCAGCAATCTTGTTGATACTGACCCCTGCATCTTTAAATGCCAATATCTTTCCCCTCACCTCATTACTCAATGTGGTACTTATTATTGAAGAAACTTTAAATGTTCAAATAAAAGCAAATCAAATTTGATGATTACATTTAGTAGCCTAGTTCTAACAATGGTGTTACCCATGATTCATGGGATTTATTTACTTACTTAAATAATTTAAAAATTTATCTAAATTACCATTACCATTTCTTAATGAAAGTGTAACATTTCATTTTACTTTACATTACAGACATACAAAGGAAGACCCTTTGATGCAAGGCAGAAGTTTAAGGTAGATATAAATTTGATTTTGATGATTATTACCAATATATACAGAGGTACATAAAGGGAAAATCTCTTACCACAAAAGAACATATAGATATGTAATATTGGATAGGCATTTCAAAGGCTATTGCCATTGAGACTAAAACCAGGAAAGAGGTAGAATGGGAAGCGAAGCTCTGCTAATTTGTTGAAATAGAAAAGATCATAGCAGTACTGCACGGCCGGTTCGGCAACTGAATAAATAAACAAAACCTCGTGGTCACATCGTAGGTCACGTGGTCGCTTCCTGTCTGTATAACATCTGTCGAGATGCACGTTAAAGCAAGGAATACTATCTACTGCGTACATACACCTCTTTCTGTGTATTTTAATAAAACAAGAAAAATTAAAAATCGGTTAAAAAAATTTTTTACAAAAAAATCTAATCTTTTAAAATAATTAAAATACAATTAAACATTGTTGGAAGAGTTTTCCAGTTGTAACAATAGTCCTGCTTAAGACAGTGGCATGTCATTATTGTAAAGTATGACCTTTGTTGTTGGGCTGAAAAATCGAATGAAAAGATTGGGGTGAAGCAGTTAGCGTTTGGAAGCGACGGAGTTTTGGACAGGCTTTGAGTACTTGTCAGAGCACCAACGAGCTTCGACTGATAATACATTTAGTTTTTAATACCCAACTTCTTCCATCCCTGGTTTCAGTTTTAGTTGAAGTTTTAATTTTATTTTCTCTTTTTTTCATTCATTAGTTCATTAGGTTTTATGTAAAATAAAAAACAAAATTTTGTTTTTTAAATAAACATTAAATAACATGATGCAAAAAAGACGAACCTCTTGTCCACAAACGTTTTAAATTTAAAGAGGTTCGTCTTTTTTTTGCATCATGTCTTTATCCACAGTATATTCCCACTTCTCATCGTGAAATAAGTCTATGAAAAACAAAAAAATGCCTCCATAATAATAAACAATTAATAATAAATAATAATTAATAAAAAAAAATTCGAAGCAATTGATGGAATAGAAGAACACAGATGGGGAGGGTGCCTAATTAAATTAACAGCCATTAGTTTCTGAACCAGACGTTATAGAGTTTGGTGGCGCTTCTTTGACTTCATCGAAATAGCATTGGAACAATTACGAGCTTCGCCTCCCGTTCTACCTCTTCCCTGCTCAAGGCATGCCTTCGAAATTCATATCTGTTGCTTCACATCTCCGGGTGTTCTTTTGTGGCAAGAGGTTTTTTCCTTCATGAACAGGCAATTCCACAGCTAACCTATGCTTTTGTCCTCTTATTACAATGCGAGGGTTGGATGAGAATATGCTGCTGATAAGTAAAGAGAGTTAACCTTAGCCTTCCTGACCACTCTTCTTATTGTGAGCTTGCCATTGTACGAGACTCTCGCAATCACCATAAATCCTTTTGAAAACTTTCATTACATCCACACCACAGTTCCTTTTTATTTTTTCATAAATACTTGGATCATTAAGGAATTCACGGCAACTTATTATTTTGTTCCTTGCCAAACATGCACAGTCTTGTAAAAAGACTGCAATTCTAGAATAAGGTATGTGCTCGAAAGCCCATTGGGAAGAACATTTGGGACATTGATAACTTACACTATCATTGTTTCATAAAAAATAATAGTTTGAGATTTGATCAAATTATAGCAAGAATTTTTAAATTTCTGCATTCGATTGTTAAATTTTTAAATTTCTGCA
>JAHWFO010017950.1:317350-366899 GCA_023313115.1 Rhysida immarginata | reverse complement strand
AATTTTTAAATTTCTGCATTCGATTGTTAAATTTTTAAATTTCTGCAAAGTTGTCTTCTTTTCTTGAGTTGGCAGCACTGTATATAACATGTGTCTCAGTTTTCAGCAGTATTGGTTCAGTTTTTTGTTTTTGATGATTTTAGTGCCTATAAAGGTTTTATTCTTTCACGTATGCACATTTCAATTCTTAAGCAATCATCATTCAAATGATGACTATTTAGCATGTGAAAAGTGCATATATGAAAGAATAAAACTGGTTGTGGACTACTCGTCTCCTTCTGTTTCTTCTGGTCAATGACCATCCACATTTTCTCAGATATTTCTTATGTATTTTAGTGTGTTGGTGGTTTGTTTTTAATTTGGAAACTTTGATTTTGATTCTGCAGCATGGCTCACAACTTTGCTTCTAATTTGTTAATTTTTAACAAAAAGCAATACTTGGAATGCTGCAGCTACATACTTGCCTGATGTGATTGTAGTGATCAAAAGGACATCAAGGCAAGAACAATACCAGAACTATTTTTTGCAGATTAGAAAAAAAAAAATGTTAGCATAAGTGCATTACATCTGATGGGGGAATACTAAAAAACGGGAAAATATGGCGGTATAAATATTGATAACTAAATTAATACTTGTTGATAAAAATTAAAATTCTTGTTATATTTTCTAGGTTCATTCTAGACTTTAAAAAGGGCAGGGTACTAAGGGCTAAAAAGCGCACAACCTTATCAAAAAAGGGCACTTAACGTATTATTTCGAATATTGGCCGCATTCACTTTAGGCCGCAGCCGCAAATTACATGGTGGAACGAAAACTAATCCTTTAAAGGCCGCAGTTCACTTTAGGCCGCAGCCGCAAATTAGACGATGGAACGAAAAATAATCCTTTAAAGGCCGGAATTCACTTTAGGCCGCAAACTTCTAGGGCAGGGTCTACAAAACGATCGAACTACTTCGTTTTAGCGTCCCATAGTACATAGCTGCCAACCTCCAGTGGTTACTTCAGCTGGCAGGCAAGTCAAAAAAAAGCTGGCATGGCATTAAAAAAGCTGTGTAGTATAACTATATACAAGAGCACATAAGGATTAATATAAAACAAAAAGTCAAAAAAGATTTATTTTAACGTGTAATAAAAACTTTGTGGAAAAGCGGTTTAGTTTGTGTCATGTTATTAAAAGTATATCTTTCACTCCAAATATTACTTAGTAACAATTTTATTAACGAGGTATTACGAATTTTATTAACAATTTTGTAAAATTTGTGGTAGCAACAAATAAAGAAGATTACGTTTTTCCTTGGTGATTTTTGTTATATTTAGATGTGACGACCTTCGCTTTTTTCAATAGCTCATTTTTTGGCTCAAACTTACGACAATTAGTGTCATTCAAAATACTGAATTTTAGAGTCACTATTGAGGATAAATTTCTTTCTGTACTAGGTCTGCCCCTAAAGTTAGTCTTAGTTTTTCTAATTAAACTAAAAATTCTCTCTTCAGTGGCATTGCTATGAGGGAGTAACAGTACTAACTTTGATACTTTTGAAAGCAAGGGAAATCTGAGATATCCATCACCAATAGTCAGTTCAGACAAGAAATGTCACATTATGTCTATGCATGACACATTGTGGTGAGGAAGTTCATTTACTATAAAAGACTTAAAATCTTTAAACTCACCATGAAGTTGGTCCATTTCTACAGCAGAAAATTACAGAATATCCTTAAAATCTGTGACAAAATTATTCTACACTGCAGCAGGGATTATATCCCATTCTTCCTGTAATGCAGTTGTCAGTTCCTGCAGCATTCTGGGAGGGGGATTCCTTTGTGCCACACATCTACCAAGAGAATCCCAGGCATGTTCTATGGGATGAAGTCCGGGGAGTATGCAGGCCACCGGAAACGTTTGATATCCACACTCTCAAGAGCATTCGATACCCTGTTCGCCCTGTGTGGACGGGCATTGTCGACAAAATCTGGACCAATTGCTCCACGGAAAAGACGAACGTGATCCAGAAGAATCTCTGCAATACCGTGCTGCTGTAACAGACCCTCCTGCAAAGATGTGAAAGAGGTCTTCTGGCATCATGCATGATGCCCCTCCACACCAAGACTCCTTGACCAAAACGTTACACTTCCCGAACGTGTTGTTGGTGCTAACGAGCTCTCTTTTCACGCCAGATCAGTTGATGCACAGAATCACTCTGCATAGTGAACCGAGAACATCGGAGAACATCACCATGGACCACTCCTGATCACCCCAAGCACGATGCTCCTTACACCACTATAATCTCTTCCGTCGATAGAGCGGAGATAGTGGAATGCATTTGAGAGGCTTCCGTGCATACAGCCCAACATCATTCAACCGACGGGAAATGGTTCTAGCAGAAACATGAGTGCCTGTAGCAGCAGCAAGATCTGCAGTTATCTGTGCAGGTGTCTGATTGCTTCCTGTTTTTGCTGAAATGGCTATGCTATGGTCCTCCCGAGCGGTTGCGCTCCTTTGACGACCACCCCTATGCACATGTAAAGCGGATCCTCTGGTGGCAGCAGCAGTTTTCAAACGAGAAACAACACTTTTCGCAATGCCCATTGCTCGTGAAACTTCAGTCAAACTTTACCCTGCCTCAAGCCGCCCAACAGCTCATCCACGATCGTAATCACTCAAATGACGTCTTTGCGGCATTTTTCAGACGATATGTGATAGAGGGACTGAAAATATTGAGTACTGTTAGCAAAACACCTACACGTGTATTTGCCCTAACACTCCACGGCTACTGATTTTCACTGAACCACACTTCATTGGACACGTGACTTTTATTCAAATTATGCAAATCGATTAGCAGAATACCAACCAATGCTTTGACACGTCCTGCATTATTTTCCAGCACCCCTAAATAGCGGAATGTACAAGTACCTTAGCAATTGTCAAGCAGTGTACTTAAGAAAATGTGCTTGAACTTTCAAAATTCACAAAAGTGCTGTTGCAAACAACTGGTTCCTGAAATGGAAGTTTACATTGCAGATACTGAACAGAGTTCATAAAAAGTTTCATGTTTACTGGAGTAACAGTGTGCTCCATAAGTAACAAACATTGTTTCATTGCAAATCCTATATATGTAAATCTTTGTTTTCTAGCTGATACTGCTCATCAACAGATAACAAGGAAAGACTGTCAAGCCCACTTTGTACTGAGATTCATCCAGGAATCTGTTCATTAATTTAAGTAAGAGATGATGCATTTCTGTAGATACAGTCGCCAATTGAGGCTCATCCTTTTGCAGTACCAAGTTAAATTTAGTCAACACAGGCAGAACTGATTGGTAAAACAGTAGACATGCTTCTGTTAGTGGGTTCTCCAATGCTTCCTTAAGCCTGTTAAATCTAAACATGTGATGACAAAAAAGTATGATTTCAATGCTTGAAATTGATGAAGAATTCTGTTGGTCGCGGTTTCCAAGCTAAGCCAGCATCACTTACATGCTTTAATAGTTTCTTGAAACTGTGACATATAATGTCACTGAGTGTCACATGGCCCGGCGTAAACACATATGTTTCTGTTTTTCGCGTATCACAAAAAATTAGTTTAGTACGTTTGGGATTATCTGTCTGTGTTGCTCTTTTGTTTTGCTCGTTGACATTGTGCGGCTGGATCGTTTTATATTTGTTTATAATACTCGTTTTATATTTGTGCCACTGGAGCCATAATGGTGGTAGAGCACAAGGTAAGTGTGCGGGAGGTTGAAGGGTGATGCTAGATCACGTATTCGTAGGGGGAGTCTAGTCATGGTGGTGGTTAGGGGTGGTAAGCTGTTTGGACTGTTTCGGGTAAAAAGACAGGTAGCGCGGGATAAGTTCCAGATTGTAGGGATGCGATTTAGGGATGTGCAGTATATGAGCACAGGGTGGTTGCGAGTCTATGGGTACTTGACGGGGACCAAATGTGTGCTCAATAGGGATGCACCCATGGTGAACCCTCGCGCTGACTGTACTCGTAGCTACATGGGTAATGTGGACATGGAGAGTCCGACAGTGGGAATGGGAGATGCCATGAAGTGGCATATGGTAGGCGCGGGTCAGCAGCCTCTGCCTGTATTTGTCCCAGGAAATGGGCTGGGAACGGAACAGGTTTGGGGATGTGGCTGGGGTAATCAGATGTACCCTGGTGTGCAGGGCTACAGGTCACCAGAGGCGGTTTATGTACGAGGCACATCCAGAAAGTAAGTTTCCCTATTTAAAAAAAAAAATAGAACTCACACTTACAGGAACATATTTATTGGCAACAAGTACAGCAATGTTTCAGCTATTTTTCAACATAGCCACCACCAGAATTGAGACACTTGTCGTATCGTGGGATCAACTTTTGTATCCCCCTGTCGTAGAACGCCTGTGAATGGAACCAGCGTGTGACAGGCGTCTTCAGCTCTTCGTCGTTGCCAAAACACTCACCGGAGGACAGGAATTTCTTGAGGTGCAAGAAAACGTGAAAATCGCTGGGAACAAGTTCAGGGCTGCCGCACAAGCTCAACAACATCATCATTGATGAGGGATGGTTGCCCACTGTGCTCTTCATCATGGACACTTTGATGACCTTCGGAAAACTGCCTACACCAGAGACGCACCATCTGCTTACTCATGATGTTCGGCCCATAGACCTGACAGAGCTGACGATGAATTTCAATTGACGCAATGCCTTGTGCATTCAAGAACTTTATCACCGACCGAACCTCACAGGCGGCGGGAGAAGAAATAAGAGCTTCCATTTCGGACCATTGCTACCACGCTACTGGCACGAGGTGGGACCTGTCCGGCTGGCATATGATTGATACGTCATAGATCTGTTACGCATGCGCAATTGACACGGCTAATTACGTTTACTTTAAAGGGGAAAACATCGGGAAACTTACTTTCTGGATGCGCCTTGTAGAAGGCTCTAGCATTTGCACCAGGTGATAGCTTGGCTCAGGTGGAAGCAATCTAGTAGGTGTTCAGGCCGTAATTGCGGGGACGGTGCTCAGGCACCAGTTGTCATTAGTGTTGGTGTTGGCACAGAGGAGCCCTGGTTCTGTCAGCAGGAAGGGCCCCAGCAGCAAATAGTGGACAATAGTGCTTCAGTGCACATCCACGGTGTAGATGCTGACATAATAAGGGGCAATGCTGGTAGTATAGGGAAATTATTAAAATGCATGGTGCCTTCAGATGCTACTGTGAACAAAGGCGTCAGTTTGTCTGACCTCCATGGTTCTGCAGACACCGAGACGGGTGAGGGACCCAGTGGTCCACAGCAGGATGCACCAGTGGGTTGTCCGCCAGGAGAACGGGCAGTGGTGCAAATAGGGGGTAATCAACAGACTGTTAAGGAAACGCCAGCACAAGCAATACATACCCTATGCGACAAGACCAGCAAGACCATCGTTAAGACTGGAAACATCGCTGTCTACATTGGTCGTGAGGAACCAGTCAGGGCGCAACCCGATGCAAGTATAAATGAACCCAGCAAACCTGTGGATGGTACGGTTGTGGACGCAGATGATGGGCCCGTGATTTCCTTTGTGGGGTTGCATCCCGAGGGAAAGACTGGAGAACGTATTGCCAAATCAATGGCAAGAACCAGAGGTGAAATGAAATGTGGCAATGATAAGGGAAAGGACTGGCACAAGGGTTGCTGTAGGAACCCATTTGGAAGTGAAACAGAGTCCGGGGCAACGGACAGGGACAGGGTCCTCTTCGACCCGTAGCAGAAAACATAAGAGGGACAGGAAAAAACAGAGTCAGGCTGAGAAAAACAGGAAAGAGTCAGGGACAGGGTTTTGGGCTGTACCCGTTTCAATATAAGGGGAGGCGCGAAGGCTTTTGTGATTTGGAGTGGTAGGGGCGGTTTTAATCGAACATGTTGATTAGTGATATGTTCGATGTTCTTTTGTCGGGCGTATGTGACATGTAATGTCACTGAGTATCACATGGCCCAGCGGAAACACATGTTTCTGTTTTTCGCGTATCACGAAAAATTAGTTTAGTTCGTTTGGGATTATCTGTTTGTGTTGCTCTTTTTTTTTGTTCGTTAACATTGTGTGACTGGATCGTTTTATATTTGTTTCTTGAGTTATAATTGGTTGATGTTATTATAAGGTTAATTTATATCGTTAGGCACTTGTTTGTCATTAAGAAGAAGGGGGGAAATTAGAGGTTATTTTTTTATTATTTTTTCAATGGCAGATGATCGCTGCAATGCCTGTTGCGTGTCGGCAACGATTGCAATTGGTGGGGAGAGGGCATTGTTTTCATCGTGCCCTGCTCCTGGCAATCGTAATAAAAATCTTCGTGTTCGGATTTTGTAGAGGACAAGCATGGTTTTTTTTTTTTTTTTTTTTTGGTCTGACTTGGTAACCTGGTTACCATATTTTCTGGATGCCAAGTACGGACATACGGAGAAGAGGTGACCGGAAGCTTGTGTCACGTGACCGGAAGTTGTTGAATTTGAATAAATAATAATTTATTTATATTTGAATAAATAATAACTCAAGAGTTAGAAATTCTATTTATTTAGTTAAAGTATAACAGTCAGAAATTTCACATAGTCTAACAGAGCAAAATTTACAGAGAAGCCGTCCTGCTTGCAACCTGACTGGTAAATGAACGTGGGATTGGTGAGTAGCCCTTTCTTTCCTCTGCCCGCATTGACGAGCTGGCTCTGATTAGACTGAGTAATTAATTGCGTATTGTGTTTTATGGAACGTTATGCCGGTGACTTTTCCGTGCATCGCCCGTTCAGCACAAGCTATTCTTGCCGGTGATTCGATCGTTTGGCAAGTTTGTGTAGCGTTGGAACGATGGATGTCTAGTGTGTGCAAATTTTTCACTGAAACAATTGATGTGTTCCTTAGTAGTTTTTAAGAGGTGGACCCATCAAACTCTTGTGTAACGAGATTATGTCTGCATGTCTCAAGGAGTCATAC
The DNA here is from genome assembly GCA_023313115.1 of Rhysida immarginata. NCBI lineage: Eukaryota > Metazoa > Arthropoda > Chilopoda > Scolopendromorpha > Scolopendridae > Rhysida > Rhysida immarginata. Next base: position 359,949 of record JAHWFO010017950.1, on the reverse strand, counting down.
CTGTGTGGGTAGCTGACGACGCTCAGCCTTGTGGTGGCCAAGAGTTTGCTTATCACTCTTGCTGTTTGCTGATGTGATTAATGCAGTAACTGAGATAAATGTGTTTGGCTCCTACATAGAGGAGTATTAAGCTAATTGTTGCATTGTTATGCTTGTTGTAGTTTAGTTTTGAGTTAATCAGGAGGCCCCCAATCATATGTACATGGTAGTTCATTACGAGTATTTTGTTGCCAATAGAAATAAGTTTATTACTGTAATAAATCAAGTGTTAATTGCTTTGTAAGTGGACCTTGTTGAATCTTTATTTCCTCGTACAATCATGCCCCGAACCCCTGACTAGTCGCCGTTTTGGGTGTTAGCTGTCATAGCACTGTTTCTTACCAACCCAAGGGGTTGACTCGTCACAAAACTGTCATCCACAAATTAACAGAATTCTTTAAATTGTTGTTTTCTCACACTTGAGTTTTTGAATCAATAATATATATACCTACCATGAAATCCTCTGTCAAAACGAGTTTTTTCTTGAAATCCATTTTGTCCTGACTTTGGAGCATTATGAACAATGTGGCAGGGACAGCCATGGAAGTAAACTAAAGGATTTTCCTGTAGAACCCTAGTTTTGATACTATTCCTGTTGCTAATATTAATTAGTTAACTGCTACATTGTCAACATTGACTGTAAGACAGTATTTCAGGAAATACCATGCTTCTTTAAAATCTGACATACTGTGCTATAGATTCCTTTTGCTGTGCAACTTTCAGTTAATAGGAAACCACTTTCCTCTTGTTAACGTCAAAAAGTTTAGCAGTTATTGGATATATTTTCCTTAACTCATTATCATTACTTCCATCTATGGCTAATGAAAATGGATTTTGTCTCATTTTTAAGATAAGTTCAATGATTGACATATCTGCCAACGCATCATTAATGATACAGGTCGAGTTTGCATGTGCACATTGATATCTCGAGGCAATTGTACTGTGAGGAAACATCTTCTGAAAGAGTTGTCTAGAACAGCCTGCTGTTGCCAGGGGAAGGTTGTGCTCAACGAGGTGACAAAAATACAGAATTTCTGCATGTGTAACCTGCAGAAAGATAATACAAAAAGATATTAGAAATATGATTTGGCCTTTACTAGCCATTTAAAAATCATCGAATAATATTTAAAAGAATGGGAAAAACTAAATTTGTCTACCAAAGGATCTGATTGCTGTGTAAGATATGTTGACACACTCTTGCTTTGTTGGACAGAATTTCTGATCTCTATATGGTTCTGTGTTGTTTTCTCGTGATCTCGCAAAGCACTGCGGCCTCGTGCTTTTATGCTTATGTTGACTTGGCACACCTTGCATCGTGCGAATCCTGGCCCACGTGATAGGGTTTCATTCCACGGGTGATTTTGGTTATAATTCGAGTCTCGAAATTTTGGTCTTAGAACCACCAAGTTTTGGTTGTTTTTCTGGCGGAGCAATTTGTTCGTCGCTATTTAAGTCGCCCATTTATGACATGGTTTCCGTCTTGCGACTCACACCTAGTAACGGCACTGACTCAAGAGATTTAAGAATTTGGTAACTACGGTCATCTACCTCTAATCTAACCCTGATATTCAATAATATTTTCGACGAGACTGACACTGGCACCTCGCACTTAAAAATAGTCCGGACGCAAACAAAGCTCTGGATAGGGAGAAGCTTTTTAAAGGTGTTTGGTTGCATTGCGATTTGATTGGTTAATTATTTGTTGCGTTAGTTAGGAAAAAAGAGAGAGTAGTGTTTATTGTTCGTTTTATTATCTTCTCCACAAAGCCCTAGAAAAAGCTGGCATTTCTCTATAACGGCGTTAGCGCTGGCAGGTCGTTTAAAAAACTTTTTTGCCAGCTCAAAACGCGGGCGGTTGACAGCTATGTAGTATATTACATAGTAATTTAGATAGTAATTTCATTATTTATATATTTATCTAAATTATTTTAATATACTTAATGAAACTTTTATAAAGCCAAGCTCTCCGTCTTCAAATCTATCTTTGTCCCCATTCTCACCCATATGAGTCTTGGGTAATGACCGAAAGAGTGCGATCGCGGGTACAAGCGGCCGAAATGAGATTTCTGAGAGGTGTGGCAGGTGTTACCCTACTAGATAGAGTGTACAGCAGCACAATAAGGGAATCTTTAGGTGTTGAGCCGCTACTTCTCCGCATTGAGAGATCTCATTTGCGCTGGTATGGCCACGTGATACGGATGCCGCAAACTAGTTTTCCTAGGCAGTTGTTATTTTCCAAGCCGGTAGGTAAGAGACCAAGGGGTCGGCCTAGAACCAGGTGGCTAGACTACATGGAGAATCTGGGTTCGAGTCGCTTGGATATTACCAGGGAGAACATGCACCTGATGGGAGGACATGCAACTGGAGATCCTCCATAGGGCTGCTGCCCCCGCGACCCTAACGGATAAGCGGGTTTGAAAACTAAGTAAGTAATCTTTTATAAATTTATTAATGAAATGTGTAAATAATTATAGCAATTTGATTTTAATGAGCGAGTATAACTTTTATTTCACCAGCGGCGGCCACGGCTGTATAAACGAAGTGCCGACCAAAAACGCGATAGAGCATTCTATGACATCACAACACCTTGGAGTAGAGTGGGCAGCAGTTGCCGGCAATAGCTTTAACAAGTGAATTTCATAATAATTTATGAATGAAAATGTATGTGACTGGTTAATTATTGTTCTGAATGGTTATAATATTAATTTCACTTGTTAGAAAACGATTCAACAAAGGCTGGATAATTTAAAGCCATGAACTCAAATCAACCGCGTTTTTATCGGATTATTTTTGCCGATCTACCTTTTCAAAAAGTATAAAATATAATAGATGTTTCCTATAAAAAAAAGATAGGAAGCAAATATAAAATATGTATTGCCTATTGATCAAATATAGGTGTATATACATATATTGACTATCGATCAAAAATCATTACGCTTACGACATTATTGACGGTACTCATTTCAATTGGGGAGGGGGGTATATATATATATATATTAAAAAAAAACAAAAAAAAACGAACAACAATTCGATTCTATTTTACTATAAATTTTGTATAAAATAAGTACAATTGTCTCGTACGATAAATAGAGTTGAATTTCTTTCTTGTAGGCTATTAATAAAGATTAGCCCTTCCCTCCACCAAAAAAAAAAAAAAACTGCTCCCGATTTCATAGTTGTAGATGAGTATTTTTTTTTTATTAGTGGAATAACTTTTGGTTGATAGCCAATACAATCCATGTATATTACGAGGCATGTTTTTTAAGTAAGTACCGTTTTGCGATTCCGCCGCCGCAGCGCTACGGTCGGCGTTCCGCGCATGCGCGCTGGTTAACTACATCTCTTGTCTACGCACTGACGCCATTACAGTCTGATTCTTCATTGTATACGTTGTTTACTGAGTGTTTAAGATGCCTCCGACAATCGTGAGTCCCGCCGATTGTGAAGTACGGGCTGTTATACGATTTCTTAGTGCTAAAGGCGTAAAACCGATCGATATTCATCGTGAGATCTGTGAAGTGTACGGACAAAACATTATGAGTGATGGAATGGTAAGGAAATGGGTGAGAGCATTTAAAGATGGCCGCACAAATGTGCATGATGAAGAACGGAGTGGGCGTCCTTCGGTCGTTAATGAAGATTTGGTGCAGAAAGTGGACGAAAAGGTGAGAGAAAACAGACGCTTTACAATTTCATCATTGTGCGACTGCTTTCCTCAATATTCTCGTAGTTTTTTGTATCGCATTGTGACGGAGAACTTGAATTACCGGAAATTGTGTTCACGTTGGGTTCCAAAATTGTTGACGGATTTGCACAAAACCCAACGTTTAGGCAGTGCATTGACTTTCCTTGAGCGGTACCACAATGAAGGTGAAGATTTTTTAGACCAAATTGTTACTGGTGACGAAACATGGGTGGCCTACGTCACACCAGAATCGAAACAACAATCCATGGAATGGCGACATTCATCATCACCCAAAAAAGTGAAGTTTAAGCAAACAATTTCTGCCTGGAAAATCATGTGCACAGTTTTTTGGGACAGAAAAGGAGTATTGCTAGTGGAGTTTCTGCCTCGTAATGAGACAATCAATGCAGCGTCTTATTGTGAGACATTGAACAATCTGCGTCGTGCAATCCAGAACAAAAGACGTGGCAAGTTGAGTAAGGGTATCGTTTTGCTGCATGACAATGCCCGTCCACATGTGGCTAATCGGACCAAAGATCTCATCAAATCTTTTAAATGGGAAACTCTAGATCATCCTCCATACAGCCCTGATCTGGCGCCCAGCGACTACCATTTGTTCCTGCACTTGAAGAAACACCTGGGTGGTCAGCGTCTTCAAGACGATAACGAAGTCAAAACATTTGTGATACAGTGGTTAACAAGTCAGGCGGCAGAATTTTATGAGGAGGGTATTCAAAAACTGGTGCCACGTTATGACAAGTGCCTCAATATTCATGGAAATTATGTAGAAAAGTAGATTAAGGTACAGGCTTTCATGTAAAAATAAAATTATTGCGATATCTTTGCACGTCTTTTTTTAATTCCAAAACGGTACTTACTTAAAAAACATGCCTCGTATGTCGGTTAATTTTAACTATCCGCACAAATCACGCGATGACTGATTCCGCAAACTGAATTGTCGCGATTCCTGTAACCAGCCGGGGGGAGACCAACTGCCCCCTGTAACCAAATAGGTTGGGGTATATATCAGCTCGTTAGAGGGGGGGGTCTGGGGGGTATATAGCAGCCCCCCAGTCTTTAAAAAATAAATTTGCGTTTGCGATTTGACTCGCGATTTGTGCAGATAGTTAAAAATTAACCATTATATCTATTTTCTCTTATAGTTGCTTCCTATCTTTTTTATAGGAAACTTCTATTATATTTTATACTTTTTGAAAAGGTAAATAGACCGTAGATCGGCAAAAATAATCCGATTAAAAAAGCGGTCGATTTGAGTTCATGGCTTTAAATTATCCAGTCTTTGTTGAATCGGTTTCTAACAGTGAAATTAATATTCTCTAACCCTTCAGAGCAATAATTAACCAGTCACACATACATTATCATTCATAAATTATTATGAAATTCACTTGTTAAAGCTTTTGTCGGCGATTGCTGCCCACTCTACTCCAAAGTGTTGTGATGTCATAGTATGCTCTATCGCGCTATTGGTCGGCACTTCGTAGATAGAGCCATGGCCACCGCTGATGAAACAAGTTATACTCTCTCATTAAAATCAAATTACTATAATTATTTACACATTTCATTAATAAATTTATAAAAGTTTCATTAAATATATTAAAATAATTTAGATAGTTATATAAATAATGAAATTACTATGTAATATACTATGGGACGCTAAAACGAAGTAGCTCGATCTTTTTTTTTTCTATCCAAAATTAGCGAAAATGATTTTTTCAGGCTGCACTCACTTTTGGCCGCACTCCCGAAATTTTCGATTTTTTGGTGTTTAGAGCCGCGGCCTGTATTCGAAAAAGTACGGTAATTTTCATACAAGATTTTTAGACTTTTCTTTGCGTGCGCGTTTTCAGGTATCGGGGTGCGTGATCAGGATCAAAGGGCAGCGGGGAAGAAATTTTTTAACAAAAGGACAAACAGGGCGGCGTGCCCCGTAAACCCCGCCTAAAATGAACCCTGTATTTTGACCATACCTCATGCAATGAACACAGTGTGATACTCAGTACAATATAACATCCTCAAAATAGTCTCCAATATTGTCAACACTATGTTGCCAGCTGTGGTGAATACAATGACTGCATGTGATTTACTAATGTGTTAATCCTCTCACAAAACATTAACTGTTCAAGTGCATGATAAGCAATACTGCCCATATGCCCCATTTAATGATGTAGGAGCTCGGCCAATAGGCTTTGAAATGTGTACTCCGAAATTGCAAAGATATCCATATTTAGCAGGGGGGGAAAAATGTTTTCCATGAATTCTATATTGACCTCTTAACAAACAAAATGAGAAAACTTTTCTTCTTTTTTTTCTTTTTTTTTTTTCTCTTTAAATAGTTTGCAATTTTGTGTGTCCGATGTGTTATCCGGATTAAAAGGCTGAAATACACTCCCGAGCCTGTGTCTATGGAGATGGTTCTTGATGATCCTTACAAAGTTAAACCTTTGCGAAAGGTAGGTGCCATGGTGTTTATCTGTTAAGAAAGAATACTGCTCAGCCCCTTTCGTTTGCCAGAAAAAAGGAAATTTTATTCTTATTATTGTGAAGATCACAAATTTTGCAATATTAAAAGAATAAGACTAGAAGATACAGTTATTCTGTAAATTAGAAGTTGATTTTCTAAAACTTTAAACACTTACGGACCCTTAAAAATAAACATTATGGCAGATTCCTCCTATCTGCTGTTAAAGGATAAGTCCAGCCAAATATGAACTAAAATGTGTCTAAAATTTACCAATCTTAAAGGGTATCTGAAAAGAGTTGGGTTGATGCTAAAGTTCGTCCCATTTTCTTGAAGAAAACTTTTATTTACTAAAAATTACATTTAATTAATATTGTATGTGCCCTTATGTTTGATGACCTTTCTCCACCTCTCTTGTACCTGCATAATCCCACCCTCATAGAATTTTGAGGTTTCTGGGTAAAGAAATGATCCAGGTGATTTTTCAAGTCTTCCAAGGAAGTAAAATTTTTACTATCTAAGCTGTTTTGAAACTATCTAAATACGGTAAATGGTAGTCGGAGGGTGCAATGTGAGGAGATGGACCAAGCCATCCCAGTTACGTTGTAAACGTTTGTATCGAGTGGTCAAATTAACAGAAATCATCAATGAATCATTTAAATCCATCTTCATAAAAGAATTGGCATTATTATGTTTTAAGTTATATCCTCTGTCAGATACATATAAACATAAATAATCGAATATATATACGAAACGAACCTAATTTTTTCAACGAATGAACCAATGGAAATTATATCAATACCCCCTTGGCCAAAAATGGGAAATGGTAACCCTGCAGCACTAGTAAATGAAAAAAATCTTCTCTAAATATCCAGTATTTAAAATATTTATACAGACGGATCTTTTGACCTGACAACAATAACAGGAGGAATGGGTGTATTCATTCCCTCAGAAGAAGGGATGTTACCCAATATTCAGTTTTCTAACAGCAGAAATTGCAGCCATTGCATTAACACTAATGTGGATACAAAATCAAAACCACAAAAAATGGATAACACTATCAGATTCCAAAAGCACCCTAACAGCAATAAAGCAGCAATGGAAACCCATAAATGGTATCATAAAACAGATATAGGATACTTAACTGAAAAGATTCTAAATTTAATGGAGAAAAAATATGAAGTAAATATACTGTGGATTCCAGCACACAAGGGAATTTATGGAAATGAGAAAGCTGACACGCAAGCAAATGGTGCAAGAAACGATCCAAACCCAAAAGCAGCAGTAAATATAACGACCACTATTAATAAAGTAATAAAAAAAAACAAATGCATGAAATATGGAATAATGAATGGAAAAACAGTTCTATTGGTGAACACTTTAAAGATTTAATGCCCACAATACCCTATATAAAAGATATTAAAAGGAACAAAAATAGACCAAACAATACTATTTAGACTTTAAGAACAGATCACGTGCCATTCAAATATTTATTACAAAAACTTGTGACAAGTATACCCTGCAATACAATAAATAATGGATAGTAAATAAAAAATAAAATAAAATAAATCAAAAATAAAAAGCTGATGTTTTGGATACAGTCTATCCCTTGTCAAAGCAGGGAGGATAATTCTCTAAAGAAAGGAGAATATCAGAGAATTATCCTGAAAATGATGAAATATATAATAGAAGACGACTTATCTATGGGCAACATAGGGAGAAAAAAGAAGGTATTGGCTGAGGACACAATAAGGGAACAAATGGGAAGCCTGGAAATTAATAAAAAGACGTGCTTGTATAAGACAAGAAAGAGGACTCATGGGAGGTCATAAGAGGGCAGCAAGAAAAATGTGATAGGACAACACATACAGAATCCAAATAACAGAAATCGTAAAAGAGATTAGGAATGGTACAGTCGGCTCCGCATATAAGAGCACCGGATCAAATGCAACTCCCCAACGGTGCTTTCACAAGCAGGTCCGACTCCAATCAAAAAAAGGGACCAGACATAAAAATGGACATAGAAAATTATGAAAGAATATTGGAAGACGAGAAATATTTGAGGAAGCTGAACATAAAACAGGGAAAAAAAACTTAAAATGTGGAAAAACTGATAAGAGGGATAGACAGGGGAGGGAGAGGGAGACAAGGCCCCAGAATGGCCTGCGACAAATTAAGAAATAGCTGAAGCAGGAGGGGAATATTTATTTATTTATTTATTTATTTATTTATTTATTTATAAATTCATTTACAATGACCCTATTCAGAGCCACTATGGCCTATGGCTGACAAGTGTGGTCTCCGGTGGATAGTGAAATACATGATATACTAGTGTTTGGAATAATAGTTGGATCACAATAATATTAAAACTTCTTATTAATTCTAATAAATATATTTCAAGATAGCAAAAGTATATATGAATTTAATTTGGGAGTTATTGCCTAGTGTTTGAGTTGAGGTAATTGAATGATTTAGGTTAGTTAGTTAAAGGTTTGGTATTGGATTGATAGGTTGAAGGAATAGTCTTATATTTCTTTTAAAGGCGGCTGGGGTATGGGGATCCCGTAAATTCAAGGCAAGTTGGCCTACCAATTTATTCCGGCATGTGAAATGCAGTTACTTTGGTAATTCCGTCAGGCGAATGGGTGTATTATTGAAGGGGCAGATCTGTTGGAGTAAGGGTGGGGTTCGTGTTGAAATTGTAATATGGGAGGATTAGACACTTTTGAGATGTCGTTAATTATCTTAAATGTAAACGATAATAGTTGCTGAATATATATTTGATGGATTGTTAATATTCTAAAATATTTAAAATACTGAGTTACCGAATTTGAGATTGGGAGTTTTAATAATATTCTGAGAAACCTTTTTTTGAAAGCAGAGGATTCTGGTTAAATTGGAGTTAGATGTTGAGCCCCAGAATTGAATTCCCTATCATAGTGGCGAGTGAATTACCATATTAAATAGTAGTAATAATATTTTGGAGGGGGAAATGTTGATGTTGGTAAATTATTCCTATTTTTTTACTGAGAGTTTTAGATAGTTCCTTTATATGATTGTTCCAAGAAAGGTCGGGTGATATGTGTAATCCTAAGTATTTATGCCAGATATAGGGTTTGAGTTAAAGTGAATAAGCAACTCATGTGGGTCGAATTGTTTGTTTCTTTGTGTAAATATCATGTATTTGGTTTTATTAATGTTAAGGGATAACTGATTTATTTGTATCCAATTGCTTAAACTGGATAATGAACAGTTGATAGTGTTTTGAAGATTTGTAATCGAGACGTCAGAGTAAGAAAGGGTTACATCGCCGGCATAAAGGATTGTAAAGTAAGGTAAGAAAGAACTGAATTTCCAAATTACTAAGGTTAATGCCATTAGGAGTTAGAGAACTGAATTTCCAAATAAGAAAAGACTCAAATTGCTTTCTTTTTTTTTGTGGAAGTTATTGCGAAGAATATAGAGGCTGACGTCCTTTAAAGAGTGACCAGGGGAATTAAAGTGTTTAGCAGCAGGGGTGAGCTTTGCTAAGGATGTCGAACTTATGTCTGGCGAATCTGGTGCACATGGTATTACTAGATTTTCGGACATATTGCTTCTGAATGCTTTATTCATTGCAATGTATGTCAGAAGCAGTATGTCGGAAAATCTTGTAATACCATGCGTGCCAGATTCACCAGATATAAGTTCGACATCCATAGCAATGCTGTCAGCATTTGATCCGTAGCTATAAAAGAAACAACATAAAAAAAAACATGAAAAAAATAATAAGTGCATTAAGACATTATGTGATAAAAACAGGCTTACTAAAAAAAATGCAGTGTGCGTAAGGTATTTGAGGACACACCTTCGTTTGGCTACTGCTGCACTATAGCAAATTGTATGTCCTTTCCGTTTCTGGAAAGCAAAATGGCGGACCATCAAGTAACACAAATCATGAAGAGACATACAGTAATCGTGGCAAAAAAGGCAGAGCACAGGAATTTAGAGATCACGATTTCTAAAGGTCGCAAGATCATTCGTCCACAAAGTGCAGAAGCAGTTGGAGACCGAAGATATCATCAGTAGCAAAGCGTAAAAAGCATGCCTCACGCTCTGATATCATCATAACACCTGAATTTATTCAGCAAGTGCAGCAGGCCATCGATGACAGTCCCAGAACATCCACGAGGTCACTTGCCAAAGATCTCCATGTGTCGAAGGAACAATCAGAAATGTTGTCCATGAAAACAACAGATATCACTCGTATGTTATGCGAAGAGGTCAGTTTATGTCGGACAAAACACGGGAAAACCACCTGCTCAGATCGAAAAAGCTCTTAAACAAACTGAAGAATCCATGCGAAGCTGATTTGCTGTGGATTTTCTCTGATGAAAAAGACTTTTGCATGGACTACGACGTAAGGAGCATTGTGGAGAGAGAGGTCAATGAACACCCCCAAGATGAATCGAAAGCTGCCATTGTTCGAGTAATGACCAATATGAACCATGACCATTTGATTCGTGCATGTCGATGGTTTCGATCTTGCATTGAAGCAGTTATAAAAGTTGAAGGCGGATTCATTGACTAACCATATAACAAGAAGGTTTCTTGTGTATGCTCATGATATGTTTCGATAATAAATTTATTACCTCGACTTGTATCCATTTTCTTTCTTGACGTGAATCTGTCCTCAAATACCTTACGCACCTTGTACTATCTCCAATACCTTGGAAAAAAAGAGATACACAAATAAATAGTTAAGAATGAACAAATAAACTCAGTAAGATAAAATCAAACTCATGCTAATGACTCAAAATATAGGATCCACAAAGGCAAGAAGAAGGGTGGCCAGATACGTGTGGTCTAGCATTGTCTTGATTGAACACAATGTCCTTTCTGTTGGCTAATTCAGCCTGCTTCTGGTTGAGTGTTCGTTTTAATTCACTCGGTTGTGAACATTATTTCTTTGAAATTCATGATCTGGTTCTCAGCTAATAGCTCATAATAAACGATTCCGTTACAGTCCCACCAAATGCAAAACAAAACCTTCTTCAGGCGTAAACTGTTTTTCACTGATTGCAGGGGCACATCCATTCTTACACAATGATCTCGTATGCTTAACATTATTATATATAATCCATTTCTGATCGCCTGTAACCATCCACTTTAAAAATGGATCGATTTTATTGTTCTTCAATAGAGAATCTTAAGCAGAAATTAGGTCTATCAATTTTTTCTGTTAACTCATGCGGCACTCATACATTGACTTTGCTAAGCATTCCAAGTTGACGTAATCGCCTTGACACTATTAATTGGTTGATTCTGAGAATTTCACAGATCTCTTCTATTCTGATTATTTTCAATTGGTGCCAATATTTCATTGCCAGCAGACTATGCAAAGATATTTTATTGCCTTATGTTCAGTTTTTCCATTCATTTTTATGGTCGATAATGACATAGGACTACTCTGGTTGACGTATTTCTCGAAAGTGAGGATATTCAGCAGATGAATTGGACATTTCAGGTCGTGAATTGTATAAACATGTGGATGCCTTGCAAGTACATGTAACTATTCAACACCATCCCCTTCCAAGATCCCTGTCAGTGCTAAGAAACTTCATGCTCCTCCCTCCAAATCTCAAAACCTTTATAAAGAGCATAAGGGATCAGTGTAAGAACTAAGTAGTTTTAAGGGGAGATCATCCTCCATAAGCTACTGCATATATTTGATCCAAAAAAAATCCCATGAAAATGTTGGCATTTCTCTTAGGAATGCAAAGAGATAAAGAAAAAATTGTCTTAGGATTGCGCTAAGATATTCCTCGTGTGAAAGGGCGGAGCCACCCAGATGTTGACGCACTCAAATAAAAATTTAATATCCTCAAATTGCCTGCTCCTTGATCTCCAATGGTTTTTGGAACATATGTTATGCAGCGCTCTGTAATGTATCATTGTATTTCTGTATCAAGTTTCATTAAAGGCCATTGTTTACTATTTCAGATAGTTTTAATGAGGGACATCAGTTTATATACAGGGTGTTTACTAACTCTGTGTATAAAGTTTTGGGGTGGTAGGGGACCTTATTTTTGCCAATAAACTCAGGGTCGCAAATGAATCCTTGATACATAAACAAATTGTCAAACTTCATACATACAACAGCTGTCTAAGAATTTCTCATAATCTTGTCTCTCTTGGTAATGTAGTTTCAAAAAACAATGAAATTAGAAGAATTTATTATGATGGTCACAACGTATGTTGTTGCAGCAGTAAAAGGATTTTCGGCAGTGTCAGAAATTCAATGACAAAACGCTGTGAAGCATGCATTGCTGCTCATGGTAAACAGTTTGAAAATCTTTTGTAATGTTACAAACATTTTCTTATTAAAAACGTTGTGACCATCAGTATCAAGTTTTCTAATTTCTTTGTTTTCTGGAAATACGTTAACGAGAGAGATAATACAGGGTGATTACAAAAGAACTTCACACTTTTAAAAATTTATTACATCAAAGCTATTCAGAATATAGACACACCACATACGGATTCTTAAAGAAAAACTCTTGAAGTTTATTGTGACACAGTTAAAGATGTTCAGTATGCCCCCCTGTAATCGAATTCGTCCCAAACCCGCATTAACATGTCTCCATCAATCCCACGTATCGCTACCGTAATGTGTTCTTTCAGGTCGTCTAGGTCACGGGAAAGGGGTCTGGTGAAGACCTTGTTCTTTACACACCCCTATAAAAAAAAAACACGGATTTTTATGTATCAAGGATTCATTGATGAGCCCCAGTTTCTTGGCAAAATAAATTCAAAACAAGGTCTTCTACCATCCCCTAAAAGTTTGTACACTTAGTTCATAAGCAGCCTGTCTACTATACTGGGAATTTTTAAGGAAATGAAGAAATTTTTCCATCTTATAGTATTAAATATATTTTCAATATTATCTGCATTTATTATATTATGGTTATTTAATTTTATTTTATTTTTTGATTACAGGCAGTTGATGCATGTGCTTTTCGTGTTTATGGTCATTGGGTGAAGAAAGGTGAAGCACAGAACAGAGCAGCTCTGTTTGAAAATGTTACTAGAACAGAAAAGAGAAAACCTGAAGATGTAGTGTTGTCCCCACATCGCATAAGTATGACTGGATATCTGAGCCCCACATAATTCTCAATTGTCAAACAATGCAATCGAAGGTGGCAAAGTTCTCGGAGATGAATGTCCTCTTGTACAATTCCTTTGTCTCTCCTGGAATGTTAAATTTCATCTTGAAAGGCGAGAGAGGTTTTAAAATGATATTAATTCATGTTTTTACCCAAGTGTTTCCTTCATTAACAGGGTTAAAATGCTGAAACTGAAGTTCACTTATATGTACGAGTGACAATGTCATGAACAAATGTGGAAGTTTTTTTCTTTTTTTTTTTTTTTTCGTGAAAAGAAATGATCGTAGAAGTTTCAGGAATTGAAAGCCTTCTGTGTTTCATGTTTGAAGGTAATGCAATAGTATTTTATATTAGAGGGTAAGCTCATGACATTTTCATACATGTAAGGTATGAAATGATTTATGCCATTCAGTAAATAATTAAGTGAACAATTGATTGCAAAAAGAAAACATTAAATTCTAGAAATGTTTGTTGCTATTGGATAAAATGCATTTCTTCATTGGTAAATAACAAGCATGTATTATAAAAAGTAATTAAAAAGTTGTAAATATATTACTATCCTCCTCTATTGGACATTGAATGTAAATATTTGCTTTCAAATTTCCTATCATGTCACTGCCATAAAATTTTTAAGTAATTATTTTCACTATTTAAAATGAACACACATTGCCAATGTTTAAATGTATGAAATTTGATTCATAATTTCATTAATAATGTGCAGGTCTCCCATATTTTAATGTACAGCTTTTGTTGTTGCTCTCTCTCATTTAGTTATCTTTTAAATGCATCATTTACTAATGCACTTTTGATGAAAAGTGTACATAATTTGTCTCCAGTTTCAAGAAAATATTTTAAAATAAAGATGTAATACAATTTTGTTTAAACTTCATACTTATTTATTGATGTAACAATATTTTCTGATGATAAAAAGAGTTATATTTCTTTGATCCTTGAGATTATTTAAGAACATGCCAAAATAAATACAAATGACACTGATAAATGTATTGTCTCTTCAGACTTTAAAAAAAAAAAAAGGGAGACTTAAAATACTTAAGTCACACTGACAACATATAGTTTACATAATTTTTAAATTTGAAAGTTCATTATGTAGAATCATTCTCGAGACCTTCCAGTTTTCGATGCCTGAGAATATCCGACATGACATTCTTCATTGTGGCTGTACGTTTCTGCCCACTTCCTTTTAATTTGTTATTGATCCCTGTAAAGTAAAAAATAAAATCTATTTATGTAAATTTTTTCATTACAAAATATTAAATGATAAACTATCTTCAGAAAAAGGTAGCAATGTTTACAGCTAAGCTTCATGTGAACTTAACGAATCTCTGTATCAATACAGAATAACCATAATTAATCTTCCCTATTCGGGACTAATTCTATATGGAGTGACGATGAATGGATATTTATAAGAGAAAAGGACGAGACACAAAAACCCTGGAATGCAATAAATAGTTAATAAATACAACTGAAAAATTAAATAATAATTAACAAATAACAAATATATAAGTATAATCAAAATAAAACTAAAAAAGACAGTTTTTCCACTGAAGCCATCCACTCCCTTCCTATGCGCTGGGATTATTTATAGTTGTACTGTTCCAAAGAACTGTAATTATAATATTATTAAAATCTCTTTTCATTTGGACACACCTTATAACAATCAGAACAAAACCAATTTTAATAGGGAGACAAGATTCTTAAAAAAATAAAATCTTGATGTAGGAATACAGTGCCAGACAGAAGACACAAGACTAATTGTAATGAATTATTATTTATTGTCTACACTTGATTTATATAATGGAGCTTGGTTCAATGTGGCTACTGTGTTCTTATGGATCAAATTATGTATTCTAACTTAAGATGGCAGCAGGAATGTTTCTGATGGTCTGCACTGTTATTTAATGCTGCAAAGTTTAAAATGCATTCATATAACTTTACAAGAAATCGCATGACAATTACTATGAGAGTGCTGGCATGAACTTAAGAGAAGGAACTGATCAGTTTCTGTGAAGTTGCTTCCTTCCTATACTGTTAAAAAATAGGCAATTCCCACGTTCTAACCAGAGACTAATGAAAGAAAGAGACTGGCAGTGCCCTATTCATTTCGCTGAGTGCTACTGGTGCCAGCGGAAGTGCTGCATTCGCCATATTACGATTGGCAAAAATCCAAGGTGGCATATATTCTCAATGTAATTTCAGCTGTTTTTGTAGATGATTTCTGGAAGTATTAGTAAGCATAACCTGTTTTCTGATTTTTTTTTTTAAAAAAACTTTATTGCATTAACTAACGATAACATACTTTTAATGACTCCAAATAGCTGATTCAATGCCTAATGAATTTTTAAAAGAGAAATATTTTAAAATTTTAAATTAAAAGAAAAGGAAGAAATAATTCTCAGTTCAGTAAAATAATCAATTTATTAATCCACATATTGTAATAAGCAATTGTTTGCGATTGTTTCACATCAGCCTCAGTAGCTCAGTGGTTGCGTTATCGCCTCTGATGCCCGAGGACGACGAGGATTTCTTGAGGGAGAAAATCTTGAGATCACGCACTTCCTTCCGAAGGGAAGTAAAGATGTTGGTCCCGTGTAGTCGTTTGCCGGCTGCACGTTAAAGAAACCTTGCAAGGCAAAATTTGCCGCCCCTATAACCCTGTCCTGAAATGACCGTAGAAGTTGAAAAGGACGTCAATACCAAACAAACCAAACCAAACCGATTGATTCACATGCATTGCCACGGGCAATCAGCTGTTTCTTGCCAATCCCAATATGGCGGTGCGAAGGCACCACTAGAGGGGAGGTCACTGCCAGTCTCTTTCTTTCATTTGTCTCTGGTTCTAACGCATGCATGCACACTGCAAGAGCTGGTTGGTAAATGCACTTGTAAGGTGTAAGCAGGCATATAACTATCATACTTGTTGCCCCTACCTGGTTCGAGTCCAGGCCACGGGTTTTTTCCTTACATTTTTTCCCAATAGTATAATTACTTTATGCTTGCAGCGGTAATTCCAGTTTTCGTTTATTAATTTACGTGCATTTATCAGCTGGTTTGGAAAGGAGGAATTGTGGGGTGCTGGTCTTATAATTAGGATTCCATCTTAACTACTTTATTAAAGTCTTTAGGGCACTTGGAAACAGCCTTGCTGCTGTACTGTTCCCACAACAGCTCAATATAAAAGCGATGAGTGTGATACTGTAGTTCCTGGTCTGAATCCAGGTCGTGGAATTTTTCCTTTTATTTTTTCCCAACAATATCATTAATAGTGGTGATCATGTATAATGTTTGTTTGTTCGTTTGTTTTCAGTTTTTAGGACAATGAAGTTCTAAACACTGAATTCTAATCTGCAGTGCATGACAATTACTTTTCCTCTTTATATTTCCTGTTAAGATGTTAAATAATTTATTACTTAATTACTTAATTTCATTACTATTGGATTTATTTGAAAATTAACCAAGCAGAGGATCAGCATACAGGAGACCTTTTGTGTGGTCTTGCAAGCTTGTTAGTAAAGAGACAAACTCAAACATCCACATCCTCCTTGAGATAAGGCCTTGTAGGTGCAGAGACCGATAAGACCTCTTCCTTAGAGCTCTCAGTCACCAAGCTGGTGATTATTACATATTTATGATATTTATTTTAATTCCACTGCCAAAGAAAGTAGGTAACTATAATTCCATGAGAGTTAAAAAAATTATTTTCAGCTTTAAATATTAAAATGTGTACTATATTCATGTATTCAAAATTATTTTTCTATGCTTTGCTTATGCTTTGTAAAGATACAGTCCAAGAATATCATTGTGCACCTACATCTGGTACCAGGCAATTCTTTGGACATGTGTCTGAGATAATGTGCTCATAGAAGGGTTGATCCAGTCTTTACTGTAGTTGATATCATTGATAAACACCGAGAACAGAATGAGCTTCCGGTTTTAGAGGAAGCCGCTTTGCCATACGCGGTGAATTACGTGCATGCACGAGTAGCATCGTGAAAAGGGTCTATTGTGTCGTCCACATTAGTGTTACTAAACTTGAAGAAACATGAAACTGTTTGCCTTAGTACAATTGCAGATGAGAATGGTACTCTCAAAAAAGAATGGCTCAATTATAAATTATTCTTAAGCCACATCAAGTAACAATAAACTGCAAGGATAATGGTGGTTTTGGAGTGCTTGGAGTGATATGGAAGTTAAGATTAATGATTTTTATAGTCAATAATCCTGTTCAGATAAAATGGACCTCAATTTCTCCAAGGGTTTTCTAAGAACCTCCGTCCTGGCCAGAAACTTCATTGCAAAAAAATCAATTGCTTATCATGATTATCAAGTTAAAACTGCTATACATGCTTGTTCTTGTATGGGAAAGCTTCAATAATTTGTGTAAAACGTTTTTACTGTGAAATAAACTACACTTTAGAATTATTATTATTCGAGTTAATTGGGAAAGAGACTACCTCGGATATGAAAAAAACTTCGAAAATACGGATATATTCACCCCATTAGAAATGATGACAAACCCTTACAGCATGAAACCGGAAATGCTTCACTAAGATCCTAGGAAACTTCCTGTTGTCACGTTTTTTATACCTTTGCTCGTTTGTTTACTGCTGAAGATAATGAATATCGTATAGGCCGATAGAAAGTTTTAAATTACAACAAAGATGGGGGTGCATATACTGGGTGTTTCAAAAATGACCGGTATACCGGTATATTTGAAAAATCAATAAAAACTAAACTGGCAGCGATAGAAATAGACCGTTTGTTGCAATATGCTTGGGACAACAGTAAATTTTCAGGCAGACAAACTTTCGAAATTAGTTCACGGTGTATTTCTATCGCTGACCGTTTAGATTTTTCAAATATACCGGTCATTTTTGAAACACCCGGTATATTTATCTGAAGCTTATTTAATTCAACCTTAAAACTATTGGGTTCCCATTGATTGTTAATTCTTCGAGATCAAAGCAATCACTTGAAATATTTTTGTTATTTTCAACAAACAAAACTTTGAATATAGAAATTTTCTCGATGCTTAACAGAAAAGAAAAAAAAACCAACAAAAAACAGAATAATATTTATTCATAAAAATCTTGGCTTCATTTACTTGCATGTTGAAGAATAAAGAGTGGTTCAGCAACAGTCTAACGGAATTTTTTTAGAGCCCCAAGTCGGGGAAGTTAATTCCAGGAATGGAGGCGATAGCTTTTCAATTACCGTAAATGTTATTTAAAATTTCAAATAATTATTTAATAAATTGTAGATTACATTTCATCACTTGTTCATTTAAATTTTTCTTTGTTTATCAATTAAAAACGGCTTCAGCTATCTCTGCTGCAAAGCTAGCCAAGAAAACCCATCACCCCATTTCTATTTTCTTATATGGGACCGCTGTTCTTTTGACCGTTTTCCAAAAGCAGTTTCTTTTTCTCTGCCAGTCCTACATCTAAATTCTTATCTTTCATGTGTTTGCAACATAAGTTTTTAGTATTTAGCATGCAAAAAACACACATTGTTGCTGTACTTTTTGCTGATAATAGTTTTGGTAGTTTTACATGCAACACATTAGTTTCACATAGTCACTATCTTCTAACAACATGTGAAAATACTGGGGGAAAATATTTAAGACTATAAAGCATACTGTACAAAATTTATGTTAGTTGTGTTAGTGATACATACATGGTCTGAAGGAAAATTAGTCCTCCATTGCATCTATGCTGCCCACTTGAAACAATTACAGGTAAATCGAGCCATTGTGGAAGAGCACCAACCTCCAGTACACAACACTGGAACATGGATACTAGCAAATTAAAAATTCAACCTCCTATGATTACTTGAATAAACTGCCCTGACTCGCAGCTCTAAAAAGATCCTCTCAACTGTAGACTAGCATAATTATTAACATTTTTTAAACTTTAGCGTTATAATTTTACCCGTTCTTTTACTAATTAAGATTTCAAAATTATATCTTGCAATGACCAAAATAAAACAGTTTAATATGTGAGAAAGAAGAAAAGTCTAAGTAAACTTTCCCCGTGTTGCTGCTGCTCCTGCAGCTGCAGCTACCGAGTAAAGCTAACATATAACGAGAGCACAGGGGAAGTGATGGGCATTAGAGCAACACCACCTCTACTCAAAGCCTGAGCACAAAAACGTCATACATTGTTACATCACCTATGATAGGGTATTGTTAATCATATTTTAACCAATAATAAGCCCGAAATTGTCCCTACCGTAGGTGATGTAACAATTTATGATTTTTCCGTGAGCAGGCTTTCTTTCTAGGCGGTATTGATTAGAGATACATACGATGCTTGGCCTATTTATCGTAGACTAACTTATTTATCGTGTGCTATTTAATATAATTATTAAGATAACGAACAAAATCATTTATCCAAGCTGTTCGACCAGATTCATCTTTTGAAAATGTACATTTTAATTTTTGACAAAGCATTACAGCCATATATATCTCAGCGAACAACCAACAGCAAAGCAATAACTTATACAGTGCGATTTTTGAACACATTTTACGATAATCACCAAGCAAATTCAACAAGAAGACTCGAGCAGCATGGCCTAACTCAGATTTAATAGCACAACAGGAAGCGAAGCGCGATCCAAGAGGTTTTTAACGGATGCTAGCACCCTCGCCAACAACTTGATAAAAAATGAGATGAATAGTATAATGGATTGCAAAACTTGACAATAACTAGGTTCATTAATGAAAAGACATTGTTCATTTAATATGTACATTATAAAATAATACATGCGTGTGTAATTACATTGGTAAGATAAACAAAAGTTATAAATTAGTTTTTGCTACTGAAGTTTGTCTGTTTTTATCAATAGAAATTATCTCCACCTGACTATTCAGATCAAACTTTTTCTTGTTGTTCCAAATAACCTTTTGCCATTATGTAGTCCAAGAATCATTTCTTGTGCCCATAGTAGTCTCATTTTCATTTGTTTGTACCTGGGAAGAAGTACTGGTTGACCTCGTCTATTTTATTCACAGGGTATTTGTAATTAAATTGACAGTACTCACAGCCATCTATAGCTCTACCTTTCAACCAGAATGCCACCAGATTTGGTAGGGGGACTAAGACGATGTGGGAAGGTTTCTACGAAAACAAATGTTGTTCCAAATATTGCCGATAAGGGCAAAGGTGGCACTGTTATAGCCTAAATGGCCAAGAATTTGCATTTAAAAATGTTTTTTTTTTTTTTTCTGTTAAAGTTTTGATCGTTTATTTATTCAATGTATTGATATCACAAGTTTTGTTCCATCACCATTATTATTATTATTATTATTAATAATAATAATAAGGTTAGACAAATAGATAGTGCAAACCCAGGTCCAGTATGGTATAAACCCGAGAAGTAAGCTGCTGGGTGCACAAACAAATTAAAACAATAAATGAAAAGATACAATTAGTAAATACACTGCTTTGCAATGAAATTGCCCCACCCACAAGGAGTTATCCTTATGAGCCAAAAGTAGGTATACAGCAAGAGCCAATAATTTTATCGAATTGAGCCAACCGGGAAGATTAATTGGAGATGACCAAACATATAATGTAGTAGTTACTGCTCATGCTTTTATCATAATTTTCTTCATAATAGTACCTATCATAATAGGAGGATTTGGTAATTGATAGGATCTGAACACACCTTTTATTACATTATGGAGTCAAGACGTGCACTCGCTTGTACAGGGTGTGCCAATGGAAAGCGGCATCAGTAGGTTGTGGCACCACCTCTAGCGACGATGCATTGTTCCAGCTGCAGGTGTAGGTGATCATATAGGTGGCGACTGTCATCTTGGGGTATGTCTGCCCAGGCTTGGTGAACATGCTGTGTCAGTTCATGGAGATTGTGGGGTGATCGTAAATGACGTCCCACCATGTCCCACACGTGCTCAATTGGCGATAGGTCTGGGGATTATCCTGCTAAAAGACTTCGACGGGTATGGTGTGCAGAAAGGGCATTAATACAGGCTGCAGACTCTCTCTGACGTACTGTGCTGCTGTCAGGGTGTTTTGGATGGTGACTAAAGGCATTCTGGTATCGTAGCCGATGGCACCCCAGACCATGATCCTGGGTGTTGGTCCACGATGGCGATACCGGATGGATTGTTCATTGTCACGTTCCAATGGTTTGTGCCACGCACGTCCACAGTGTCTGTCGTCGGTGTCCAAACATAAGCGGGCTTCGTCGCTGAAGACCACCGGGTGCCATTCCGTTCGCCAGCCCACTCATTCACGACACCATTGCAGTCGTATCGCGCAGTGCTCAGGTGTCAAAGGAAGACACAACAATGGACGCCTGGCAGACATTGTCGCTATTGACATTGGAGCAGTACCGGGAATAGTGATGTTGTCTTCTGGCATGTGTGCCTTCCTCTCTCGCCACTGTCTCCAATATTGACCTACCGTCCATGCGTCCCGTGATACATGGACAGCAATCCGTCTGGTTGACCATCCAGCCTTGGAGAGGCCAAAAATCCAACCTCGTTCAAAGTCTGTTAATTGCATGAACAGTTGCCGTCGTCGCGGCATTGAGACCGTTGTGTGGATCAGAGTACTGTACCTTCACGAGGCAATTGCTTCCTCTCTACTGCATGGAACGTCTCGCACAGGTGTGAACTGATGAGCCTATACAGGCACCCGGACACCCTGTATCAACCCAAATGGTCATGTCCCGTAAGCATGCATCTAATCGTTCACTAGTCGGAGTAGACGAACCCCCCCCCCCCCCCCCCCCCACTAAATATGGATAAGGTTGGATAACTCCTTGTTGGTGGGGCAATTTCATTGCAAAGCAGTGTACACAGGTCCAACACATTTTATCTATGTATTACCAAAAAACTAATAAAGATAAACAGAAGCAGATTTCAACATATGAAACTGTAATGGAAAAAGTTTTATTAAACCAAGTTAGTAGACCCCAACGTGTGCTCCTTGGGTCACACGGAGGATATCCAGCCGATATTCAATTTCTTGCCATGTTGTTTTGAGCATATCGACATCCACCTTGTTAATAGCAACCGTGATTCGGCGTTTCAAATCCGTAATGTCCTTAACAGAAAAAGTTTTATTGTGTTTCACAAAGTTAGGGTTTCATATACTTAAATCAGTTTCTGTTTATCTTTATTAGTTTTTTGGTAATGCACAGATAAAATGTGTCAGACCTTTTATGAACACCTTGTATGAGTAGTTAATTGCCAACACATCGAATAAATTGAATCAATGCCAATATAATAACTCAATAAAATATAGTAACAATAGGAGAAACTAACTGATAAACAATTGAGGGTAAAAATTAAAATTATACATGAAAGATAATATCCCCAATAACCCATACCAATAACAGATGATGCTAACTAAGCAATGGGCCAACAAGTAATCATTAGACTATAATTAAGCAAAATTATAAAAATACATTGAAAGTAAGTAAACAAATTCAAAATCTTTTTGTCGGTAAACAACATTGTCTGAAGAGTTTTCCTGAATGCTGAATAAGAAGAGATTGAGCAGACAGAAGCTGGCAGATAAGTCCAATATGCGAAACCAATATAGGATAGGCCTCAACGCATATAGTTACATTTAAACACCGGCAGACTGATTTTGTCAGCGTTACGAGTCGGATATCTACATCTGTCAGCCTGCCTACTAATTAAAAGTGGATAAGATAAATTTAACAAGTGATTAGAGATTTTATAAATAAACAAACAAACTTGAGTAAATAAATTTGCCGTACAGTGGGAATGTCAACTACAGGGAAGTAATGAGAAACATATTGAGACGTGTGGAGTTTTAAAAGAGTCTGTAAAAAATCATTTCTGTAGTCGAAATAATCTATTCATGCATTGTGAAGAGGCTGAGCTCCAAAAAATGATACAGTAACATAATGAAGAATGAATCAAGGAGTAATAGAGAAGAAGCAGCAACTTGGGAGAAAGGTAAGTCTAGATATTGGGCCCTGGCTCCCGTTTAACTTATTCAGAAGATTATCTACATCTAAGTCCCATGTAAGATTATGACTGCTAAACAACCCGAGATATTTAAACGAATTAGTAGTGGAAAGTTTGAGAATCGTAATAAATTAAAGGGTTAGAAGGCCTTGGTAATGGTTTTACAATAAGTATTTTTTCTGCAAGTCATTTTATAAATTTTGGTCACACTATTAACTTGAAGGACTCCAAGAAAAAAGAGAATGGTCACTGTGCATAGAGAAAAGAAAGCAGAATCAATTTATTAAAAGAATAAGACACTGAAAGAAAATCATC
Organism: Rhysida immarginata; assembly: GCA_023313115.1. Lineage (NCBI taxonomy): Eukaryota > Metazoa > Arthropoda > Chilopoda > Scolopendromorpha > Scolopendridae > Rhysida > Rhysida immarginata. Next base: position 336,298 of record JAHWFO010017950.1, on the reverse strand, counting down.
ATTGTGTCAAAATAAGTATGGACTAAATTTGGGAAATTCATTAGATATCAATATTCTAATCTCATTTGAAAGCTACTTTTTTCTTAGAGGAAACGGCAGTTGATTTGTCACCAACTGAGTGGGGAGAAAATAAAATAAATAAATAAATAAATAAAGCTATCAAAGTAAAGGAAAAAAATAAGAACAAGCTTGCTTTTATTATCCACTTGATATTAGTTTTAATTGAATTCCTCTAGTATAATGATAATTTTTTTCCCTTCACTTAAGTCCTTAGAAAGTTGTTCATAATGATTCAATACTTAAAGGGCAAATGACACCAAAAATATCACTATCGAGATAATAAATGAAGTTACAATTTTTTTTAAGAAAGAGGCAACAAATGAGCGAAATGGGGGCCCTCCATTCAAAACGTTAGCTGCGTGTGATGTCATCTTTGCTAAGGCAAGGCCGACGAGATTAATAGGCCCTGTAAATCTCGTCGGGCCTGTGGCTTATGATTAAATTATGATTAAATTAAATTATGATTTCTTTATTAAAAATGAAAGTAAAAAAATATAATAAAATTGATATTTAGTATCAGGAAAGTATATATGAAATCAACTTCCAATTTGGTATCATTTGCCCTTTAAGTTGAAAATCATCACTTAAAAATCCTCATACAGTTATTGTCTGTAATATTAAAGTCACTAGAATTATCTCTAGCCACTTATCCCATGACAACAATGTGGCTAGAGGTTCACATGCTCACTGGCTTCCTGTTGAACTTTATATTAAGGCTACTGCTGCCTATGATTGTAATCTATGCTTCATTATGATTCAGACTGTGTTTTCAAAGTGCTTGATTCAATCTCTTGGACTCAATTAATGAACGACCTATAAGCATTTGGGATAACTGATACATATTTAAACTTGATCAACGATATAAATATAGAAAAAGTAAAGGTAATTCCACTGCCTGGCATCGAACCAGGGACTTTCAGGTTACTATCCCGTGAAATTTTCTTTACTATTTTTCTCTATTTAAATATTAATATCTGTAATTATGATGTGAAAAAAATACTCCTAGACCCAACTTTCAGTTAATCAAAGATCTCTTAGTAATATGCACAAGACTTATGGATGGAGTTCAACAAGGATCTCTGCTACTTCATTATATGATAATAGCTACTATTTAAATCTCCACTGCTATATCAATGATAATGTACTGTTCACATCTTATAATCCCAGATGATATTTTACATAACTGTATAGACTACGATATTAAATAGACAGAGCATTGATATAATTAACATGGCATGAAACTTAATAAAGTTGAAATCAATCATTATTTCAAAAAATTCCACAAATTCCTCCGCTTTTGTGATTTAGTCTGTTTGACTATTCAGCTTATGTCATAAAATGTGTTTGCTCCTTCATTCTTTCCTTTTCTTTTTTAAACCAAAAATGAGCTGGAATAAAAGTAATACAGTTTACAGTTAGTATAACCTTATATTAAAATGTCATTTTGTGTGGAAGTATAATGAAGACTAATATCCGGCATCAACTACCAAATGTAAGGGAATCCTGTGTAATGTCCAAGGCTGCTTTTATCACATGATTTTGTCTAAATACTCAATTTCTGACAATTATTTAACAGACCGGACTCCTCTATGAACTTTCTTGACCATTTGGATCTCAGATCACCATGTCTCGTATGGTATTCATTGAAAGTAATCAGCCATTTCTTAACATTAAAATTTGAATCATTAATTCATCGGTCTCTCTTTACATTTCCCCATAATGTGATACGTTTTTGAAACTAGTTACCATACCAGCTTTGGTTTATGGCTGTCAATTGTATGGTAAACAAATATTATGATAGATTAATTCTAAAATGTCTGCACATATAACTTTTATACATTTAAATACAAGAACGTTGGGAGAACAAGTAACATAATATCTAATCTCCACAATCAATTTATTTATAAAATTGAGAAAAATCCCAACAATAAGAAAGAAAACTTAAAAAATAATAATGAATATAAAAAACCCTACCCCTTCCTTGTTACAATGAACTTAGCCAATAGAAGAGCAATGGCTTTGCTTTAGCATTACAATAAAAATTTATTCCACTTTAAAATCTTTCAATGGGCTACATTTTTTTTGCTCTTCTATTGGCTAAGTTCCATTGTAACAGGGAAGGGGTAGGGTTTTTTATATTCATTATTATTTTTTTAAGTTTTCTTTCTTATTGTTGGGGATTTTTCTCAATTTTATAAATAAATTGATTGTGGAGATTAGATATTATGATACTTGTTCCCCCAACGTTCTTGTATTTACCGGGTGTTTCCAAAATAACCGGTATACTGGTATATTTGAAAAATCAATAAAAACTAAACGGGCAGCGATAGAAATGCACCGTTGCAATATGCTTGGGACAACAGTAAATTTTCAAGGACAATCTGCTTCTGAATCTTGTGCACTCTACGTATTCAGAAGAGTAGGACTTATAACGTTCACAGCATTTAAGACTTGTTGTAAATGAACTCATGAAAAATGTAGCCCATTGAAACATTTTATTTCGAGTCCTTCTTAAAGCTAAAATATTGAAAATTTCCAATGATATAAGAAATCATCATACACCATAACCCGTTTAATACTAAAAACCTATGGAACAAAAAATCATTTCATATTATTTGAGTTTCATAATATCCATGGTTCCTTAGGATTTGGTATTAAACAGGTATTAAGTCATTTTTAAGAAATTAAGTCCACTTTTGATACAAAATTTCAATGAAAATAATTTGAGTCAATGGAACAATTTTAATTGAAAAAGAATTGATGACATTTGATACGAGTTATAATTTCTTTTTTGTGTGTTGGATAATAAATAATTAATTAATTTTTTTATTAATATACAGTGCTCCCTCTACATAACGGCTTTAGGCCTATAAGCAAATTTATAATGACAACTCCATATGACGATTTTTTTTTTCCGGAAATTTTTTTTTTATCAATTAGGATTTTATCAACCATCGCCTCCAACCATGAATGAGTCTGCAGTTTTTATTTTCCGGAAAAAAAAAAACAAACTTTGTTACATGGAGTTGCCAGTTTAAATTTGCTTATAGGCCTAGTGCCTTTATGTAGAGGGAGCACTGTACTGGGTGTTCACAAAAGAATATACACCAACTTTAAAAGGCTTTATCTAGGCAACGAAATTACTTAGAGTGCTACTCTACTTATCTTTGTGAAGGGGACATTCTGAATGTTTGCTTGCCTAGAGGTGTTGCTAGGTGCTTGCACCATCGTGCTACAGGCAGATGGCTTGTTTGGTTTTCCATTAGTGTTATTGAATTCTGATTTTAGTGACCTCTGTTCAACACGTGTTTCATCTAAATATGGAACTAATCCTCCCAATAGAAAATATCCTATGCTGGTTTTCATTGCAAAGGCACAAAACTGGAAGGCCAGAGTGTCGGAAGAGAATGTCCAGTGCATTCAGCAAATGTTCACTCGCAATCCAAGGAAATAAGATTTACTGAGCCAGTCGGAACTCCAAATGCCCCATACAAAGGTGTGGAAAGTGTTGAGGAAGCAGTTGGTTATGAAACCTTACCAACTGGTTCCATTATCGACTAGACATCGTTCGGTCTTCTTGTGGTGGTCACAAAAACTTCTGTGATGATGTGAATAACCCAAATAAACTTCAGCTTCTATCCTTCAGAATGATGGGTTCATTAAATTTGTAAGTTGTGTAGTTTGGTAAATATAGCCTTTCAAAATGAGCATGTTCTTTTATGAACACACTGTAGATTGAATTCCAATTTTTTTCATATTTTACTACACATAAACAGTTTTTCAGCTAATTCATAATTCTGTGTCATTAATTTTTGTACCAAGGAAACCAACTGACATAGCACTGAGATAGTGTATTTATTTTTGAAAGCTTGTATCTCAAAATGATTTGATTCTTTGCTTTATAATGCAAATGAATTACAGTATTTTAAGATTTACCTAAAGAACGTCTAGGAGTAGTTGTGGCTGCTGTATCATTAAATGAATCATCAAAATCAAATTCATTTGGTTCAGGATCTCTAAAATAGAACAGGAACAAACTATAAGATATTACATATGTTGATCACATGAATTTTAAGGGCAAATATTTGCAAACAGTCCTACAACTTAAAATGTTAAATGAAATTATTTATATAATTAAACAAGAAAATAATTCCCACAATGAGGGTACGGAAAGTAGTGGAAACCCGAGTTAATCTATTTTTATACCCCTTTATCTGCACTTATAAAATCAAAAACTAATTTTCTTGAATGTAGTATTAAGAAACTAGATAAGAATGCACATCATTTCTGATAAAATGACATATCACATGCCATTTGAATGCGTTAAAAGTTTCTGAAAACCACATGACTGCTACCCACACAACTCCGACAACTTGGCCCAGACTTAATAATGTAGTAATGCAGATTTGCCTAGAGGAATCTGCATAACGAATTTCATTCATTTACATACGTAAACACCATATAGAGAGATGAACTCCTTTAATCCCCCCCCCCCCCCCAAAAAAAAAATACAATCCCAATGGGCATAACCAATGTAAATAGTGAAGAAGGACTTGCTCATAGTAAGCTATATTCCGAATTTCAAGCTGCTACATCAAAATTGTACAGAATATGAAGAGGACAGACAGGCAAGGTATAAACCAATAAGTAGCTCCATTCTTTGGCTACTTAATACTTATGAATAAAATTATTTCTTCTTTGAATAAAAGTTTCAAGTCATTAACGGTTGTCAATTTAAAATAACTGTATTAAATAATATCTACTTCATTAAGAAAAAGTGCACAAAATAAGTTTGGTGATAGGGAAAAAAACCAAAAAAACATTTGGTCTGAAGAACTAAAATCTTACATCAAACAGGAAGAAATGCTTGTTTTTATGAATCACCTGTCATTCATACAATACAATGATTTATCCACAATCCCATGTAATAATTTTTCGATTGAAAAATGGAAGGAAAAATTCTGCGACCTGGATTCGAACGAGGAACCAGGTCGAATTTATATATCTCCAGTTTATAATTATTATTATTATCTGTGAGTTCATCAAACTTTCTGATGGTTTGGATAGGAGAAATTCTCGATCTGAGAGCCAGGAACCCGCCTCCCATTGGGCTTTCAATCGTGACAACTTGGTTGTCTTTAAGGCACCTTGTGACAGCTTGGCTGTCCAGGTGTCAGCGATAGCCCAATTGGTGAGGCGTCGGCCATGATAGTCATGGTTCCTGATTCAAATCCAGGACGCAGAATTTTTCCTTCCATTTTTCAATCGAAAAATTATTACCTGTGTTTGGAGACAATCTCCAGTTTATAATTATTATTATTATCACAATCAAATGTAATCGATATGACAACACATCTGAAGATGATCAAATGGAACAAGGCTTTAAATTATTCTTAATTTTACTGGATTTAGATGCAAAAGTATTTTTTTTAAATTCCTCCAAAATAAATCTATACTATTATATAAAAGAAAGAGCGAAAAATGTACACTCACTCGTTCATTCATCACGAAATCTCCAGAACTATGAAGCCTACAAACATGAAATTTGATAAGTATATTTCTTTTGGCTTCTAGGTGCTCGCTAAGAAAGGATTTTATTTTTTCTGAGTTCCTTTCCATTGTAGTTTATTTTTAAAATGTGATTTTTGACAGCGTTTGCTTTGTTTAATGACGAATTTTGCGATTGTTCCATGAAGCAGCATCAACAATGACTGCAAGTCTGTCGCACGGGAATTCAGTGTATCTTTTATTTTTTTATCTGAATGGGATTTTTTCTAACGTTAAAAATTGTGACGTCGTTGTTTGCATTGTTTAATGAAGACTTTTGCGATTTTTTCATGAAGCAGCATCAACAGTAACTGCAAGTCTTTCGCGCAGGAATATAGTGAATCTTTTATTTTCTATAAAACCTTTACAGGGTGCTCCAAAATGATCACATATATTTCAGAAATAGGGATAAGTAGAAAGGTGTGGTTTTTGGTGGCTCAATGTTGTCAGTAGTGGTTTATGGAAGGAACGCACTCACATAGACCATGCTAAAACCGTCGAATCGTACGAGCAACTTTGAGCAACCTTACGGCATTCACAGCAGAGATAAGGGTCAGAGTGTCACCAGCTTTGGCAAGACGGACCATTGGTAACAGTTTGCTGGCTACAGGACTGCAGGCACGGATCTCTCTAGCTCTTTGATGCAGTGGTGCCGCAAAAGAGCTGACTGGAGAGCCAAATGGAGGTCTGTGGTCTTTAGTGATGAGTGCAGATTTTGCCTGTACACCAGTGATGGGCATGTATGGGTGCGACGAAGAGCAACAGAGTGCCATCTTCCACAACGCATCTGTCTACAGCACACAGATCCAACCCCTGGCATAATGGAGTGGGGTGCGATTACCCTTGTGTTTGTGGGTGGAACAGTGAACAGCATTCGGTACGTCCAGCAGATTGTGGAACCTGTTCTTCTACCCTTCTTGCAACAGGAAATTAACATGTTTTTCCAGCAGGATAACACCCATTCACACACTGCCCGTGTTAGCTTGCAGGCCTTACTGTATGTAGCACTACTTCCCTAGCCAGCACGATCTCCAGATTTGTGGTTAATTGAGCTTGTGTGGGACATGATGGGACGTAATGTTCAACATCGCTGCACACCAGCTGCAACAATTTCACAATTGCGCCAGCATGTTCAGGACGCTTGGGACAACCTACCCCAAGACGACATCCAGCATCTTTATGAGCGTATGCATGCAAGAGTCAAGGCCTGCATTCAAGCTCGCGGCAGTTATACATTAGTAGGTTACTAATGAGGTCTATTGGGGCATGTACAACTTTCTTCTGGGCGTATTGTCTTGCAAATTTGAATGATTTCCTGTATGCCACCAAAGCTACATGTGATGTGTCCAAATTTCAAATAAGTCGACCCATTTCTTGTAAGTGTTGCATTTTTTTTTTTACCAGCAATTGTTTGGTTCACACAATTTTCATCATAGATTCTGAATGCTCAGAGATCTGGCAGGGAACATTCTAAAGAATTCCTACAATCATTTGTATAAACACATCTGGGTCATTCCATATCAAAAGAAAACCTTGAAATCTTGTGTAACTGAAGTTTAAATAGATACCATATATCTTCTAATAGACGCCTAGTCTCCAATTGTCGCTGGGTTTCAAAATTAAGATTGTTAAATAAACGCCAGCCTCTAATACACGCCGGGGATTCTCTTCCACGCGGCAGTTCACTTGAGCCGCTTTCGGGGTTCACGTGTGCACGGGCTTGAGGGGATTCCCAGCACACTGCTTTGAGTTTCGATATCATATGCACTCTGTTATTCAGTCCTTAGTTCTCAAGACATAATGTTCGTAAGGACTGTTTAATACGCACTGTCTTATTCTGTTTAAAAAAAAAGACATGCCTCCAAAGCGATCGTATGACGAAGCGTTTATGATATCGTGGAAGCTATAAGATTTGACCCAGATTGCTAAATAAACGCTGGTCTCTAATAAACGCCTGGTTAGTGATCAAGTTGAAAAAATAGATGCCGGGGGCTACTATTGGAAGATATACGGTATATGAACATTTCCAAATTTAAATGTTGCATAACTTTTTCACTTATGATCTAAAGAAGTTATATGGATTCAGAAATTCAGGTTTCCATAGACGAGCTCCTTTATAATTCAAAAATGCAATAGTTCCTACAGTCTTTGCAGTAGAACCTTGACTTTTTTTTAAAATTAAAGAGGAAGGTTTATTTTTATGTTCATGCTTCTAATATTGAATATTTATAATCTATGTCTTGAAAAAAAAAAGTAAATAATTTCTTTATAACAAACTCGCTACATGGGCATTAAAATTTTTTTAAGGTATTACCCCCTCATAGATTACTTTGAAAGTTTTACAATATTATTATAAATCTTTCTTTATATCACACAAAAAGAGTAGAAATAATGGGATGTGTGGAAAAAAACGCTATCTAAAAAAAATAATTAAATTGGTAATTTATGACTACCATGTCACCTGTTTGCGACTAAATTCCTGAAATTCCCCTTGCTTATGCTGAAAATTTCACTGACGGATGTGCTGCACAGTACAAAAGTTTTAAGAATTTCAGAAATATCTGCTACCATGAACACAATTTCAATGTAAAGTGCAACTGGTCTTTTTTTGCAACCAGCCATGGCAAATCTCCCTGCAATGGTATTGGTGGCACTGTTAAAAGACTTGTCACAAAAACAAGTTTGCCAAGACCATATAAAGATCATATACTTACAGCACATTACAGTATTTGATTTCTGCCAGAAGAACCTACAAGGCATTTCAGTCCTCTTCGTTTCAAAAGATAAATTGATACAACTTAGAAATTTTCTTTTTCACGCTTTGGAAGTGGAAAAAGGGTTCCTGGAACATGATCTATGCATCACATTATACCACTATCACCAATCAAGATTGGAGCAAAAAGGCTAAAGCTGTGATACTGATTTTAGTATCAAGCATGATTTCTCTGCACTTCCGCCACTAATGCCAGAATGCTCTGTGCGGCCCAATTGCTATGTTGGTGTGTGTTGGCAAGTGTGCAAATATTTTTTTTTTTTTTCAATTTAACAAAAGTAAAATAAAGTTAATCTAAAAAAATTTATATGGCCAATTCTTTCATGTTTTTGTAAATTACATGTCAGCCTAATTTTTTCATTTAAAAACTGCAACCAATTTTCAAATTTTCATAATTTCCTTTGAAGTAATAAATGCATCAAACTTTCTGCAATTACTACCAACAGAATGTATATAAAGCAATAAAAATTGGCAAAAGTTCATGAAATTAAGCAATACACAAAATACCAGTTCTCAACTAGATAGTGGATGTCATGGCCTGGATGCTTGGCATGGAATGACCCATGTGGTGAATAAAGCAAATTTAGGACAGTAATTGACATCAAAATTTTAGGAGGGACAGCAATGTAAAGAAAGTAAATGCATTTGAAAGCTATTATTCTCTTGTTAAAAGAAGAAAAACAAAATGAAATACAATCGAAATCATTTGTAACAACCAAGGAGATATTGCAACCAATTTTTCATAATCCCTTGGAGGTTGTTATAAACTATATCAACTGTACAAATCAGAAAGCATCAATGAGTACTTCAAAAAAAAAGAAAAAAAAAAAAAGAAATTACATCGTTAAACAAAATTAAATTCAAAGTGAAACATGCAGTAAATACTTGATATTTTCACTGTCAGGACTTCCTTCATCTGAATCATTAACTTGATCTTCTGAAATTGGAGGACTTGGTGAACGTCTCCCAGGACATTGCCATTCCAATTCCAAAATTCCTTTTTCACTTATAGTGGAATATAATTGGACAATATCCTCTACTTTGGGCTCCCATGCCACTTTAGATTTCGAAGATGATGTCAAATTATATTTCTCATCATCACTGCAAGAAACACTCCATTCTTCTTCTTCCTCTTCTCCATCTTTGTTACTTTGAATACAAATTTGATCCCTATCATTTTTGTCATCCATTAAAATCACATGAAGAATAACTGAAAATGTAAAAAGAAATCAAAATGGATTTTTTTTATTATTATCAATGGATGCTTGCTTATTAATATTTTTCAAAATTTACAAAGTGCCAGTACTAAGTTGCAATGCCTTTGATTAATACATTGTTGATTTATGAAAAGAAATACATAAAATTATATCTTAAAAAAGTTGAATCAAAAGTTCTTTCATATTTTCACAGCTTATATTTGGAAAATTTATCTCAATTGCCTGTTACATTTGTATTTAATTTGTAGATAATTTTCTCTTTATTATTTTCATATTTATTTGCACTGATTTAAAAAAACTGCTTTTTGTTTCATTGCCAAAGGCTCCTATCAAAAAGTATGCAATTCGAGTCAATTTGCCCACTTTGCCTTACTTTTGGGGAAAGGAACAAACCAACAAAAGAGCCTTCACCAGACTCCTCTGAAGGGGTACAGTGCCCAATTTTTGGCGACTGCCTGCCTAAATGCATGAAAAAGATTTCCTAGGTTGTTGTATCAATTTCCATTTACACCTATATATTTGTGTTGATATAATTTTTAATATTTACTCATTGAACTGTGACATCATATGCTGATTTTACACACAATACTTGTATACATATTTATTCCTTAGCAGAGGCACCTGACATTGCCTGGGATAATTAGAGTTGTGAATAAATAGAACAACCTCAATTAGTTAAATAATAACTCAAATTGGTTATCAGTAATTCTACAACCTCCTGTTGTTCAGATGTTTCCAATGCCTGGATAACTTTTTGCCTTCTCTGATAAATACTAGTTCTTTCCTTCAGTGGCATTTCGATAAATATGAATTAACATGTATCCATTAAACCATTATAACAATAACGTCAATGAAATAACTCTGTTCTTGGGAGCAGTGACTGTAGATGATCATTTGTGTCTGTGTGCTCTGCAATCCCATAATTTGAGTGGGGTTATTCACTACTTGGTAATCTGTTGTTGCAACTGCACTATGCTCTCGATGTCTTGAAGCAAAACTTTGCTATTCATCACTTTGTGTAGTCTAGCGGTCGCTGTTCTTCTGTTGGCATGCTAACCATTTGCTCTGTTGCGATAGTGTGCTGGCAAAACCTATACAGCACCGAGGGAAGGGACTGCTTCCTCTGTCGCCTTTCCACTCCTTCTCAGTATCGGCTAACTCATTATCTCCAGTTAGTGGTCATTTTTGAAGATTTTCAAGAAAATGTTAAGTTCTAAGAAAAGCCCGAACAACAGGAATACTATGCATTCCATCAAATTGAACCTTATTTATAAAGCACAAACTTTTGCCTTGCATTGATGGTCTTTAAATAAAAATTGTTGGTGAATTGAGTGTTGATACCATTGTTGATATAAACACGATGGGCCTTTTTTACACAAACCTTGCCTTGCATTGTTGGTCATGAGATACCTTTTATTAGTATGCTCTGCCATCATTATGAATATCGATAATTTTATTTTTTTCGAAATCCGATGTAGACAGTGACCTTCCTCTTGCTTTGGAGGCAGTTTGAACACAGGGCTATATTTTGCATTTGGTGGAATTTTGAGAGGGTGTTCCACTTTCCGCTTATGCTAGACGGGCATGTTGTGAACAGTGACCTCTATGTCTAACAAGAGCGAGTTTGTGATGTACATATGGCCCACTGCCCAAAGCTGGTCAATTGAAGATATGCACTCCTGTAGCATTACAATGCACAAGCACACACCACTAATTGGCTCAAGACCAACTCTGTAAAAATGAGAGACCAAATAAAGTGTTACCGCATCTTGCTTAGAGCCCATACCCTGTACTATCAAATTTAACACCTCTTCCAGTCCAAATACAAATGCCATATCAACAATGAAGAAGAGGTCAAGAATGAATTTTTTTGCTAAATGGTACCAATGCAGAATTGAGCTTTTGGTACAAAGATGGCAACCAATTTAAATGAATGAATAACTCCAATGAAGGAATTTACTTCAATGAATAACTCCATTCTGTTTGCGATATGTTTGAACTTTTCATTATGGGTAAATACACAAATAAACTTTTAACTTGGCCAGAACATATTCAATGCAACTCTATAGTATCATGTAATAATGCATTTTTATTATTGAGAATAAATAAATCCATAGACATAGTATATAAACAATACATCTGCAATTATTTTATCCGAGGGTCATTCAGTTAAACTCAGAGGGCCTATTTCAATTGTCAGTTAACTTTCCTCTCAACTCTTATAGGAATGGAATGAACCAGCAATTTCCACTTACCTGATATGCAAAGTAACATTCAAATGAGTTTCTAGTGTTAAATACGAAGAGATAGCAGAAAGTAACAATAAAGAAAATCACAAAACATACAGGTAAACAACTAAGTGCAGCCGAAACAATGCGTCTTGATCTACTTTTCCACATAGGCATGTTGACAATTTAGGCAATTATTCCAATGCTGCACCAGTTTCTGAATACCCCACTCATAAAACTCCATCGGCTGTGAATACAGTCAATGGCGCACAGCGGATTTGAGTTCCTCGTCGGTCTCAAATTTCTGACCACCCAGAAATCTCTTCATGGGACCGGAGGTGGTAGTCCGAGGGTGCTAAAACCGGACTGTAGGTTGGGTCGTCCCAAACCTCCCAACTGAAACGGACCAGTTTGGCTTTGACGATGTATGCCACACTTGCGGGCATGGGTTGTCATGAAGAAGTCCAACATAGTTTACTCTTTCTGATCGCTTATCCCGAATAGCATGTCACAATTTAGTCAACGTTTCACAATAGGTAGCAGCGTTGACGGTTGACCCACGAGGCAAGAACTCTGCGAATAGGATGCCTTGCATACTCCAAAAAGCTATAAGCATACATAATCTTCCGAGCTGAAGAAGAAACTTTGAATTTTTGAGAACTGGAGAATGTGAATGTTTCCATACATGCTTGCTGTTTCAGGCTCAAATGTGAAGTACAAGACCCAAGGCTCATCTCCTGTGACAATGGCATTCAGAAACACTTTTTCCTCCTGGTTGTACTGCTGCAGATGTTGCAGCCTGCACTGCATTCTATTGCTGATCTGTTCTGGTGTCAAACCTTTTGGAATCCAACTCAGACTTTGCAGTATCCAAGCTTCTCATACATTATATCCCATGCAGATCCATAGGATATGTGAAATGTTTCACTCACTTCTTTCAAGGAAATGCAACGGTTTCTCCGATTGTGTTGTCGCTGATGCAGTTTAACGGCAAGGTTAACTCTTCCTTCCCGAAACATTTTACATCATTTGCACACATTTGAATAGTCCAGACAGTCGGCAACATAAAATTCTACCATTTTTCCGTGAGTTTCTTACCTTTTGCAAAAAGAAACTTTATAACAACCCGTTTTTCTTCCACTATAGACAATTTGAGAGCAGCAGCCATTTTTTAAACAATTTGACAGGGACAATTCTTGTTATGCAGTGTCTGTGCACGTAGCCAGCCTTCTTTTTTGGCTTCGTTAACTTTTACACAGCGACTATATTTTCTCTGTTAAAAAATAAATGGTGTTACTTTCAGATATCCACTCGTGTTTGATGCTTCAGACGAAATGACCAAACCAATTGGAGATTTCTAGAAAAGGTATGTAAAAGGTCTTCCCGATGCAAGATTAATGCCCCGTTCACACTGGGCCGGCAAAATGGCGAAACGTCTTTTTCTGCCGCCCATGTGAGTTGTTCCCACTGGACCGGCACGAGAGAAGCGGCAAGGGAAGAGAAATTATATAATGGCGGCGTCGTTTCGATCTTAAGTTATTGCAGTAAAACTTTGGACGAAGTTCACGGTCCACAGAAATTTGCAGTATCCGAAATTTGCTATATCTGAGACAATTCGGAATTTGTTATATCACTGTTGAAAGGCCAATTCAACAGTTGGGAATTCCGAATTGTTTAGTTTATTTTTTATTTTTTTTATATCAGAGTTTGTTATAAAGAAGTTCAGCTGTATTACATGTCGCTGAGAAAGCATAATTAAAACATAACAAAACAGAGTATACAAATAACACTCTAGTTTTATTTATGTTTGTTCAATGTGCATATTTTCTCGTATTTATCAAAAGTCTTCAAGATTATTTTTAAATTTTATTGCCGCCAACATCGTTTGGCAATATTTTCAATCGAAGCGATCGAAAACCATTTCGTGATCACATTTCTGTTCTAAAACTTGCTAATTACCAACTGAATTATCTAATTAAAATTTAACCAAACGTATCTATTTAACGATATAAAAAGCTGAAGGACAATATCAATTTATAATTTCACATTTATAAGGACAATGCATTCTCTTTATTCTATTTCACTATAAAATTGTGATCCGCCATCATTCTTTTGATCACGTGCTCCAGTAGTCGAACGTGATTGGACGAGCCTAACCTCGCTGAGAGTGGCAACCGGCAAAAGTTGAACAAATTTCAACTTTGCCTCCTGGCTTTTTTGCCGGCCGTGGCACTTGACTTGACCTATTTCTAGTTGGCCTTGGGCGTAGTGTGCATGCATCAACGGGTGCTGCTTTGCCGGCTCAGTGTGAACAGAGCCTTAATGCTTCCGTAATTGTACAGTGCTGCAAAAACAGATTAACACCCAGGGAAGAGTACCTTGGAATTGAAGACCCTCCCAGCCATTACCTGCCACAGTACAATGGATTAGTCAAATGGCTACAAAAGAAACACCACTTATGCAGAAGCCCATGGCATAAAGGTTGGGGGAAAAGCAGTTTTTATGGATATTTTTATACTCAGAAGCCAAAATAACCATAAAATTAGTCTTCATTTTTTTCTTATACTCCCCAAACAAGAAAAGGTTCGGACAGTGGGTTTTGTTTACATAGGAGTTTTATTTTTTGTAAAATTTATTATAAAAAATAAAAATTGATTTCATTGTTAGGAGTCCAACAATTAATTGTGTACATGATTAATGCACACACAAAAATTGAACGCAAAAACTAAACAACTAAAGGAAATATGACAGATCGTAAAAAATATCAACGACAGAAAATGATTCAGACATGCTTCTACACACTAGAAAAAAGTTTGAACAGTATTGTTTAATACTTGATAACATCACCCTTAGGTGAAATAACAGCCTTCACACAATCATTAATTGTAGCCATTAAGTTCTTTGCATTGTACCGGAGTGAAAGCATCCCAAATTTCCTGAATTTTCCGTCATAAACAGTCTACACTGCGTTGTGAGTTTTTACGAAGCGAATTCTTCATGTACCCCCTATAGATTCTCGATGGGAGACAGATCAGGGCTGCTTGAGGGCCAGGGTAGGATTGGAATGTTGCATTGGGCAAGTCATGCCTTTGTTGTTTTTGCCATATGACAATTAGCCCCATCTTGTTGAAATGTGCTGTCTCCATCGGCATGTAACGTATCAATGAAATGGAGCAAATGTGATTTCAGGATTTACTGGTAATGGGATGCGTTCACAGTTCCATCAATGAAGCATATCTTGCCAACTCCCTTAGCGGACATGCATCCCCACACCATCACTCCCTTAGGAAACTTGAAAGTACGCTTCAGACAATCACTGTGGAATGCTTCATCCTTATTCTGAATCACTGTATTACGTTCATCTCCAACACAAACGTGAAACGTTGACTCACCAATGAATTTTATTCAGTTCCAATGATCTTGAGTCCATTTAAAACAGGCTGCAAAGGGCTACCGAAAGACTGAAGGCCCAACGTAACATTCCAATCCTACCCTGGCCCTCAAGCAGATCTGTTTCCCATCGAGAATATCTATGGAGGTTCATGAAGAGTGCACTTCGGAAAAATCCACAATGCACTATAGACAGTTTACGACGGAAATTCAGGAAATTTTGGGTGCTGTCACTCCAGTACAGTGCTAAGAACTAGTGAATATAATGAGCGATCGTGTGAAGGCTGTTATTTCATTTAAGGGTGATGTTACCAAGTATTAAACAATACTGTCCAAACTTTTTTCTGGTGTGTAGAAGCATGTCCGAATCATTTTCTGTCATTGATATTTTTTACGATCTGTCATATTTCCTATAGTTGTTTAGTTTTTGCATTTAATTTTTGTGTGTGCATTAATCATGTACACAATTAATTGTTGGAATCTCAACAATGAAATCAATTTTTATTTCTTATAATAAATTTCACAAAAAATTTAACTCCTATGTAAACAAAACTCACTGTCCGAACCTTTTCTTGTTTGGGGTGTATAGTTGAAACAGTTTAGTATGAAATCCCGCTTAACCCTTTCACTGTGTAATTAAATTTTATTTTCATTCTTGAGAAGATGGAATTATCCACTTTTAGCAGCATAACAAGAAGTTTTTTAAACCCTGTGAGATGAATCAGATTTCCGCAGGTAGAAATAATGTAATTTTGTGTGGATATATCAGCTTTACGCAGCAAAAGGGTTAATACAAAATTTTCTCTGGTCCCAGTCCCATGTATAACTTTTCTATATTAAATTGTTCATTTAATACAAAAAATTTTTTTTACTCAAGTCTGGATTTTATGAAAAAATAAAGAAATTCATTCCAAGAAAATTACATAATTTGAGATTTTCATTGTACCTAACCTAACAAGTCATGCGATCAGTATGGCAAGGATGTTTCACCAGATTTTTTCAATTTATATAGGTCTGTGAACAGTGCTATTTCAAAAATTATATTAATTTATGTAAAGAAACTCATTTATCCCAGCAATGCACAAGTTTAAGCATGTCATCTCTATACTGTCCTTGCCCAAGTTTGTAAGTACTGCCGAACTGCGGTTTGTAAAGCAGTTCTGGAATCTCTGGCCGGATAAGAACTCTTAAAAATGCTGAAGAGATGGAAATCTGAGGTGGTCAGATCTTGACTGTGCTCCAATACACCCACTCCTGCTTTTTTTATTCATGCTTATGTCTACTTAGACATGTGGATCTTGCTCCATCATGCAACAGCCTGACGCCTGTGGTCAGCTGACATGACCTCTTTTGTTTTATGGCCTCATGCAGTTTCTATAGCATTCCGCAGTCGCTGTTAATGGTAGTCTTTGGCAATAGGAACTCAAGCAGAAGACCTTCAAAATCCCAAAACAGTGTAGCCATTCGTTTTTTTGGGTTTTTTTTTTTGCAGACAACTGAGTTTGAATTTTTTTGTCGCTGGATGTTTCCAAGTCATTGACTGTAGTTTTATTTCAGGGATGAATTCATAAACGCATGTCTCATCTCCTGCCACAGTGCTTTTTAAAAATGAGTCTCCTTCCTCGTAGTAACGGAAGAGATTTTCCAGTGGATCTCCCATTCTTTTCATTTTGTGTTCCCCTGTTAACATCCTTGAAACCAAAGGCATGAGACTTAATAGAAGTTTAACTCTATAATGATTTCATGCACTGTGCTCTTAGGAGCCAGTTTGTTCAGCAATTTCACACACATTGATCTTTTGGTATTCTCTTCTCTTATCAAACCTTCCACAATTTCACTATTCTCTGATCTTCCTCTTTGTTCTTCTGGATCATCATGCAGTTCAGTTCGGCCATCTGCGAATTTCCTGCACTAAACGAACATCTCTTTTCAACTCAAACTGTTCTCCCCATAAATGTTCATTAATCTATGATGAATCTCACTCTGATTCATTCCTTTTACCTGAAAAATTACGAAGGTCTTTTGAAAACTTTTGCCTCCTAAGCAATAGCTTCAGAAATGTGTGAGATGCTGACCTGAGCTATGCATTTGATAAAAGCTTGGAAAGTTCTCTATCAGACGATGTCTTATTTTACAACGTATTCACTATTCCTGTCCTCATATTTGCAACAGTGTTGGACAAGTTATTTCATTCTGCCTGCAAAGAAATCAGGCATCTATTGCTAGCACTAATGATAAATTGCTGCTTTCATCTCCTCATCACTAATCTAGCGGCAACCTTTCAAATGTTCATTCAGATTAACAGCATCCACTGCAGAGCTGGTTATGCAGGCTTGTTGTGCCTGGATTGTTCTTTTTCATACTCCTTGCCCACCTTCTGACAGTACTCATATCCACACACGCAATGCCATAGACAACATTCATCCTTCAATGAATGCTATACGTACACAACCCTCTGCACTGAGGAATTCAATCACAGCATGTTGTTTCAATTGAACATACACGTATGTCGACTTTTTCTCAAGTATTCCGTGCACGCATGTTGTTGTAGATAGGTGCCACTAGGTGTCTTGATACCCAATGAATCTGACTTTCTTTTCATACCAGTTTCATGATCATATCACAAACTGCTGAAGCTATTGTGCAGGAGGCAAAACTTTTCAAAATGCCCTTGTAAGGTAACAGCATGCACCTCAATTTTGGAATAATTTTCTATTAATTGCTCACTTTGTCTGCTTGCTACATCCAAGCTACTGAATGGAGAATAGCGATATCCAACTTATACTAGCACAGCTCACAAGTCAGCATCACATCACATGCAAATGAGTGTGCATGTTAATAAATTGTTGGCACAATCATGTGTACCTTTATTATCGGATCTCCTTTATATTAACAGCTTTCATGTATTAACATGAGGACAAACATCCTTTTGAGAGGAAACAGTAACTACAGTAGAACCTCGATTTTCCGTCCCTCAGTTAACCATTCGGCCATTTAACCGGCATCATCTATAATTGTTTTGCCATGATAATACCGACAAGTTTTCATCAATGTGTGAACAAAATATACAGCAAAGTAAAACTACGCCAGGTACCCTGTGCGAGGCTGTTTTTCCCGAATCCCAAAAACAGAAGTTGGCAGTGCCGTCAGTTTCAGTTTCACCAATATCATCGATAGGAGGATGGTTTTAAGTTACAGTTATAAGTAGTTATACTGTACTATTTATCGAGTATTGACAGAGTACTGTGTTGTGTTGACTATTGAATTGTACCATTAAACATGAACTGCCCTTGTGTATACCTACCTTAGTAATTCTGTTTATTTAAATAAAAGGGATAATCCATTATTTTCGAATAACCGTCACCCCCTTCCCCTCCATTACAACAGAAAATCAAGGTTCTACTGTAATCCTTTATTCAAAGTTTCTTTGATTCAATTTCATAGCACTCTTAATGAGGTTTCACAACATACAGATTCTTTTATCTAATAATGCTGTTTTGGTCTGAAATTGTTATCAGCTATGTGCCAGGTCGTACATAAGTAATGGATGAATTTGATACAACACATTTAGTTACAAAACATTGTATATTTATTGCAAATTAATCATCAATATAATATCCATCCTTGCTTATGACTTTGAATAACTTCTTTCTTGGCTTTGAATTGAAGAATGCCACTATTTCCCATTCCACTGCTCTCCAAGAACAAAAGTGTTTTCCATTAAGATGGTTTT
>JAHWFO010017950.1:277084-292350 GCA_023313115.1 Rhysida immarginata | reverse complement strand
GAGGGCCACAAGGAGCTATGAGATCCAGTATTCGGGAAAGATGGCCTTTTGGATGTCGTCGAAATTGATGTCCAGGACGTGTCGAGGCCTGCGATGCCTGAGTAAACTTCTAAACATGAGTGGATGCTCCAGAATATCTGCAACCAGAGGATTGGGATGGTCCTTAATCTTCGGAAGCAACTTCTTCAGCGACTCCTGGACATAGCTACCAATTGGAAATCTTCAGCAATAGAAATAGGGTAAGGTGTAGTTATTTGGGTCAGTTCGCAGATAATGAGCAAATAAAAAAAAAGTCTTTAGATAAGCAATTCCAAAAAATTATATTGACTATTGAAAGGCCAAGTACTGTACATACAAGCAATCTCATAGGTTAAAAATAACAGTTAATTCTAAAAAAATGTAATTTCATACCACCCCCTCTGAACCACTTAACCCCAAGACAGTGGGTAATATGAGTCACTTAAAAAATTGGAAATATCTTTTCATAAAACAAGTCAAACATTGAATTTGAACTTTTTATTTATTTATAGACATTTATAAAGCTCCATTTTCCTGTAATCCCCACACACTTTTCGTGATACCATGTCTTACACATTTGACACTGAATCCACTGTCTGAATTTTGATGTTGTCAGTTCATGAAAGTTTTTGCCACAGAAGCCGCAGTCATTGTTTTCATCTGTTTCTTCCTTTTTATCCCTGGATTTAGGTTAGGTTAGGTTTCTTCCTTTTTATCCTGGCATACTCTGATAAAATAAAAACATTATTTTTTTCTTTTTATTACCATAAAAAATGCTTGCAGGCATTAATTGTTTAGTTCATTAATTAAACAATTCATAATTTTTAAAATGTCATTACGTTCACTAGCACGATTATCATGATACCATAATCTAACTCCTCATTAGCATCCCGACATTTCAGATAAAAAATGTTTTTTCAATTGTCTCACAACTTAGCTCTATCCGTCATATCAATGAACAAATTACCAGTATGGATTATAATAATTCTCCAACGACGTTTTATTCAAACATTTTGAGTAGTTTAATTTGAAACTCCCTTAAATCCTAAAAAACTGAAGCGACCCACATTACCAGCAAAACATGAACCATTTAACCCCCCGCACAAGTGTTATGAAAAAAATTCATGATAAAAAAACACGAGAGCCTAGCGAGTGAAACCATGCGTCTAAGTGAAGACCAGAACTTCCACTGTCACGTAATGTAAGTAACTTAGTTATTACATATTTCTGTAAATAATGATGCCATCTGAAGTTAATGCATCGCTTACATGACGGAAATTTCACTCACCTTTACCATGCGGGGTGGACACTTGAAAATTCTATTTCTCTTGTTCGACGGCAGCAATGCAAATGATACGGGGTCCATAGTACCTTCAGGACGAGCTGCTGAGAGCCACATATCGGCAATTTCGTGAAACACAAAATCGCCGATTTTATAAACACGCATGCTTAGCTTGAACCCTTTTACCCGCAACCCAAATAACCCCACCTTACCCTATTTGTTGCGACTCTCCTGTCAAGTTGGGCGATAGTCCTCAAGGTAACGTTTTGGAAAGTTTGGAGATCCTTCCATCTGGATTTGCATATTGTTGCCTAGGCAGGCATACCAAAAAGAAGAATGATTCGTATAACCATCTTATAAAGCAAAAGTTTGCTATCCATTCCAAGGGCTCTGTTTCGCCCCAGTAGAGCAACTAGACTGAACTTTGCCTTCTTAGCTTTATTTATCGTATAGGAGACGTGGTCACCCCAATTTAGCCTGGCATCTACCGAGGTATTTATAATTTTTTACCCACTCGAGCTCTTTACCAGAAAGGAAGAGAGGACTCGGGGGTTTTCGATGTTTCTTCGTAATGAACATCGCCTTGCACTTGTCAACGTTTAGGTCGAGTCTCCACTTTGCAAACCATTTCTCGCACAGAGGTAAGGCCTTTTGTAACCGTGATATGACGTGAGCGGGATTGCGGTTCATAGTCATGATGGCCGCGTCGCTAGTGAACAGATACAGCTTGCAATTAGTAAAAGTTGGGAAGTCATGGATGAAAAAGTTGAACAGTGCAGGGCCCAGGACAGAACCCTGGGAACACCAGCATTGACGTCACAAGGATTAGACATGGAGCAGCCAACCTTAACACGAAATGTCCTGTTTGACAGGAAGGAACTAATCAAGTTAATCAGTTTGTCCGAAAAACCACAAGTAATCATCTTGTATATAAGGCCGTTGTGCCAAACCTGTTCAAAAGCTTTACGGACATCCCAAAAGACAATACCACCATACTTAGCACAGTTAAGAGGAGTGTTTAGATCTATAACAAGCCTCCAAATCTGAAGTTGGCAGGAGTGACCTGGGCGAAAGCCAAATTGCTCATCACGAACGAGATTGTTTGCTACGCAGAATTCGTCAAACCTCTTCAGAATGATGTGTTCAAAGACTTTTGATAGCACAGGTAGCAAGCTTATGGGTCTGTAGCTGACAGCAAGAGCAGGGTTTAGACCAGGCTTTTGTATGGTAACTATGACGGACTCTTTCCACTGGTCGGGGAAGTAACCAAGTTTCCAGCAGTCATTCATGGCTTTGGTAATGATTGAGACAATATTAGAAGGCAAATTGTTGAGAGCACTGTTAGTGATGGAATCAATACCTGCTGCTTTTTTGGTTTTAAGTCGCTTGATGACGTCGGAGATTTCTTGGGCACTAATGACTTCCTCAGGGGTGGGAACACGATGAATGCACTGGTAAGCGATACACCCATTGTTAACTAGCTGAGTGTTTTGGAGGCTGTCCAAATTTGTCTCACCTGGCGTGGTAAATTGACTTTTCAGGGAATCAGCGATCAATTGAGCCTTATCCCCGTCATTGGTGACAACGGGATTGGTCTGTTACCCTTTAACGTCCTCACAGTTCTCAGAACGAGTTATCCTGGACAGACAAGGACTTCAGTTTGTCGCTCCACCTTTGATTTCGTAAAGATTTAACCTCCTCCTGAACCTTCCTTTCGAGAATAAGACGCCTGATATAATGAGGCAGGTCGAGATGTTCAGGACGCTTACGATCAACAGTAGAGGTACTGGAAGTAGTGGCATCCTTGACAACACGGGTGATAGCATTAATATTACTATTGATATCCTCCTTATCAATAACCTCTTTGTAAGGAATGCTATTTTCTCTAAGAATGTCCCTAAAGAGCTTCCAGTCCTGTTTAGAGCGGAGCACAATCTTTTTATCGATGTTTAAGCCCTCAAACATAAGCATCACTGGACGGTGATCAGAAGATAAATCGTCGACTGTGAATATATTATAGGGGTTGAGGAAACCTTTAAGAACTGCAATATCCAGCACGTCGCTAACAGGAGAGTGGACACTGTAGTACTTGTCATCAAGGGGACCAGCAACGAAGATGTCAATCTCGTTTAAGGTATATCCGTATAAGATATTGCCGTTTTGATTGAGGCATTTGGAGTTCCACGCATGGTGCTTGGCATTCAAGTCGCCCGCAATAACAACTGGAATGGGCCCAGACAGCAGCTCGTCAAGTTCGCACGGATCAAGCTTATGCTTGGGTGGGTTATATAAAGAGATGAACTTGATTTCGCCTGCGTCCACATCGTTTATAATCACGGAGACTGCTTCCATTCCCACAAAGTCTGGAGTGACAGACTGACGATGATCAATGCCGTCCTTAACAATGATCGCTGCTCCACCAAAAGCGTGGCTGGCATTATTACCCAGTGGCTGATCTTGTGATAAACACGATATCCAGGCAAGGTGAAGACTATATTTCAGGTGCGTCTCGCACACGAAGGCGATGTCGACATTCCAGTTTGTAAGGAAATTGTAGAACTCGATGCGCTTGCGAGCGATTCCTCTTGCAGTATAAATGACGTGGACGTAGGGGAAGTTAAATTTATCTCCTTGTACAACTCGCCCAGGCACAAGCTCGATCCCTGCGAGCTCGATGATTTACTAAACGGTCCCATTCCAGTCATTATGGCGGGTGACTTGAATGCCAAACACCCACATTGGAATTCTAAACGTATGAATCAAAACGGTTCCATTGTCCATGGCTACTTGTTAAACCAAATTATACCTAGTCTTCGGTCCTCTTGATGACACCTACTATTGCGATCACTCGCCTGTTAGTGATGTACTTGACATTGCTGTTCTCAGGGGGTTTTTCAAACCATGTAATATCTTTACTGTGAACGACTTATCCTCCGATCATCGCCCAGTCACTCTCAACTTTGAGGGCTTAAACCTTGACCTGAGGGTCAGTCTCAAACGGAAGCAGGATTGGAAGCTTTTTAGAGATTTGCTTAAAGAGTATAACATCCCATATACTGATTCTGCCAACAATGTTGACATTGATAGTAATATTAGTGAAATCACTCAATCGATTAAATCAGCCAGTGATGCTTGTGCTACTGACATTGACCGGAAAAGACCCGACCATCTCGATCTCCCCCCATCCATCAGGCAACTAATACGTGATAAGAACTCGTTCAAAAGATTGTGGCAACGTACTAGGTGTTTGCAGTTCAAGACTAAGTACAACAGGTTAACACGCAAGGTCAGTGAACAGACCAAGGACTACGAATCCAAAGATGGTGCAGCAAAATCAAGAGTCTGTCAGTCCAGGACAACTTCCTCTGGTGCACAGTCCGGGCTCTCAAGAATAAGAAAAACACCGATTTACCTTTTCTGCTTACGGATGATGAGAACTTTGTTAGCAGTCCCCAGGAAAAGGCCTAACTCATCGCAAACTCACTTAAGAGTCAATTCACCACCCCCCTTGAAGATAGACTGGCTGGTATCGAGAACACATGTCAAGTTAAAGAAAGCTGTCTTAAGTTTGATCTCATCCATCGTGTAATAAAGTCTCCCCATGTCATTGACAACGCCGAAGTATCGAACATCATTAAGCAAGTTAAGAGTAACATGGCTCCTGGACTAGACGCCATCACTAAAGGTGCTCTTAAGAATTTGCCTCCAAAGGTAATCTGCGCTATCACAAAGATTTAAAGGACTGCTGGAACCACGGCTACTTCCCCAGATTCCTGGAAAAACTCAGTCATCCTCTCTATACTAAAGCCTGGCCAAAATCCCGCTCTTCCTGTCAGCTACAGGCCCGTTAGCTTATTGCCTACATTTTCTAAGGTCTTCGAACGCACAATTCTGAAGAGGTTCAATGATTTTTGTGAATCAAATAATCTAATTCGCAAGGAGCAATTTGGCTTTTGTTCGCATCACTCCTGCCAGCTCCAGGTATGGAGGCTGGTTGAAGACTTGAACAGTTCTCTCAATTAGTCGTTGTACGGTGGAATTGTTTTTCTCGATGTCCATAAGGCCTTTGACCAGGTTTGGCACGACGGCCTCATCTTTAAAATGATAAATTGTGGTTTCCCTGATGAACTGATTGCCTTGGTTCGTACCTTTTTGTCGCATAGATCCTATCATGTCAGGGTTGGAAACACCTTGTCTAATCCCTGTGATGTCAACGCGGGTGTTCCCCAGGGTTCAGTCCTGGGGCCGGCGCAGTTCAATTTCTTCATTCACGATCTACCGCAGAATGCAAACTGTACCTATTCGCTGATGATGGGGCCATCACAACAAGCGTAAGGAATCCCGCACACGTCATTAGTCGCTTACAAAAGGCTTTGCTATAGTGCGAAAAATAGTTCGACAAATGGAGGTTAAAGCTCAACGTTGACAAATGGGACCCTGGCCTTGTATGAACAAAAAACTGGACTTGGTGAAGAACTACAGGTACCTTGGTATAAAGATTGACTCTAAGCTAAACTAGTATGACCATGTTCAATATGCCCTCAACAAGGCAAAAAAGGCAAAGTTCAGCGTGATTGCGCTCTTGGGGAGAAACAGTGCCCTTAGTTTGGACAATAAACTCTTGCTGTCAAGATGGTAATCCGCATCATCTTGCTCCATGGAATGCCTGCCTGGGCGTCTATCTACAAATCAAGATGGAGGGAAATACAGATCTTTCAAAATGTAACCCTCAGGACCATTGTTCAGCTCGATGCCAACAACTCTTCCATTTATGAAGACCTCAGTATGGACCAAATTGGTAGATACGTCCAATTGCTCGTTAAGAAATTGCTTCTTAAAATTGAGACCCACCACAATCCTTTGGTAGCCAGTATTCTGGACCACCCTCTAGCCCTTAGGGGTCCCATAAGGATACGAAGACCTCTTCATGTACTGGAAGTTAATTTCGATGATATTAATAAGTTTATCTTCCCCAACGTCTGGATATCTTAGCCGCAGATGCTCAGGGCTATCTCTACGTCAATCAACAATCTTATTCCTCGACCTACCAGGAATGACTCTCGGCTATGCTTTGGGCGAGAGGAGAATGACATCAGGATTCTCCTCTAACTCAGTGTAATTCCCTTGGTTATGCTTTGGGCGAGTGTGCTATGGAAGCTCTGCTCCTGGACCGCTCGTGTCTTTTCACTACACTGTTCGATTGTCGATTACTTCAATCAGTATCATCGGAATTTCCCATTTTACTCCCTGAATCTGCTGAATGATGAGAGCTTCGCCCTCGAAAAGTGCTTACAGGTCGTATTTTTCAAATTTATTTCTGTTGTGGTCAAAGAGTGTTTTTATTTCTTTATTCTTAACTCTACCAATTAAATGTTTTTTGTTAATTTATTGACCGAATAAAGGGAAACATCTATTTTTAAAAACATCTGAACAAATATTTTTGAAATAACATATACTGTTAAAGTACACGTCTGTAAGTTAAACAATATCAACAATATCAAAAGACAGAATAATTGAACTTTTAAAATTGTTTTTTTAAATAAACTTTTTATTTGAATTTTTTAGTTGGATCTGAATTCTTTTATTTCAGTTCACAATAAAATCTGATATGTGGATATACTTAATAAAATTGATAATATTTAATCTTTAAAAAATCGATTAATCGGTCAATAAAAATATCTTCGAGGCATGGCCAGAAATTTTCTACTGTAAGAATTAAAATAATAAATAAAAACATTGTGCGATATGAAATGATTTGTTTTTGTGATATTACATGTATTTATTAAATAATAAAAGTAAATTTTTATTAACGGGAAAAAACGAAAATTTATTAACAAATAAACTCGCACTAGAGTTGCGTTTTTACCGCAACGAAACATGCCGTTTTGCGTTTTTATCGCTTAGCGCGCTATTTCATGACAAAAGATTTCTTCAGTTTTTTTTTTAATTATCAATTTACAGCTTTTTTGATGAATAAAACGTAATTTTCGATCATTAATATAATTTTCCATATCAGTAAAATATAGTTTCGTTCAAAAAACGTAGTTTCATAATGAAAAATAATTATTCACATCAATATAACAAGTCATATTGCCCTCCTCCAACCATCCCCGTGGCCTGTGGGTTTTTTTTGATTTGAGATTCGATGATGTGATGTTCGATGATGTGTGCTTTCGATGATGTGAGGTTCGATGAAGTGGGGTGTACCGTACCAGACGTCCCGGTTTTTGACTCTTTGTCCCTGCTTGAAAAAATGTCCCGGATTTGTCCTGGTTTTCTCAGAAAGAGTATTTTCTCACATGAACAATATCTGGAAAAGCGAAAAAACTCAGTAGATAGGGGCCCCACCATCAGTGTTGCCAGATCAGTGATTTTTCCACCAGATTTAGTGGATTCTGCACTGAAATTATGCAAAAATCCATTAAATTCCACTAAAAAATCCACTAGATATTACATTAGAAAAATTTAGTGGATTTTTTGTTTGAATTTAGTGGTAACATTTTTTTGAGCTGGCAACATTGCCCTTCATTCAATGTATGGTCCCAATCTAAAATGTCACAATTATTTTCTGTGAAGTAATGATTGGCACAAATGGTCAATACTTGGAATTTGGATAGGTCTATGTTAAATTTGTTTTTGGGTAAACTTTGTTTAGGGCCCCATAAAAGCTGATTTGCCCAGGGCCCAAAATTTTCTCACTACGGCGCTGCCTTGTCTAAGACAAAAAAGATTTGATGGTAATCTTTGTTGCAGTTCAAGGCAAAAAACTACAAGAAAATGCTTGCATCTCTCTCGTACATCAGCTTCATTTTTTTTTCAATAAATTTGTCACAAATTCAAATTCATAGTCAAAATGCATTTCATATGAGTGCAGTCCTAATCTAACCTAACCAAAAGTCCCAAATATGAGATACACGACCCAGTCTGCACGTGCCACAATTCCAACTAGCTGACTCCAACTGACTCCACCCGGTGGAGTCCACCGACTAATGAACACTTTCTCACGTGGTCTGAAAATATACCCCCTAAATAAAAAATATATCTCCCCAAATAATCCCCTACATGAAAAATAAATCTCCCCAAAATATTACCTCCTAAATTTTCCCCTGCAAAGATAATTTCTCCCTAAATTTAGGAAGAAATCCCCTAAGTTGGCAACGAATAGTGTGATGAACGTAAATGTCTCTCTTCTGATAACCAACTGATGCAGCCGGAATATGTGACAAAGAAAACGGAAAAAATAATAGCCAATGGCTAAGGTCAAAAACTCTAACCCATGAGAAGAGTTAGCGATTGGGCGGTCATAAATCCCGGTGAGAAAACTGTCACGTCATTTGAACGCGGTCGAAAACGCCAGTTAGTGCTGTTATGCCTAACTGTTCCTGGATGGTTAAAAAAAACCATATCGATTTTTAGTTGATTTTTTCCACGATTTATTCGATTAATCGAATAAATCGATTAGTTTGGAAAAACGCGGGCCTGAACATTTCTTACGTACAAAAAAAAAAGAAAAATATCCAAAAAGAAAAAAAAAACGTGAATTGAGTACCATTAAATCTATAGCAAGGTTGAATGGCTTTTCCGATAAAATTGTCGATAATTTACTTCGTAGGCATAAGCTCCTTTTAAATAGAAAGGATTCCACGAAGTTAATTCCAGAGACCATAAACCCTAAATTTATTAGTATTACTTATGATCCGCAGTTAACTAAGGGCCTGAAAAAGATTTTTAGAGCTTGCAATTTAAAGATTGCATTCAAAAGTGGGAATACTTTGAAAGCACTCTTAGGAAATCCTAAAGATGCCATCCCACCTCTGGAAAAGTCGGGAATCTATCTATTTCAGAGTGATTTTTGTGAGAAGAACTATATTGGTCCGAGTTCAAGAAATATTATTAAAAGGTGGAAAGAGCAGGTCGGACAGATCGAGCATCGCCAAACATGCTTCGGACACAGGTCATGGTATTAGTTCAAATAACTTTAAGTTACTTATATCCGTCAATACAAGAAATCAATCAGACAACTTTGAGAGAAATCTATAAAAGGGATTCTAAAAATTTATTAAATTTGGACAAGGGGCCGATCCCAAACTCTGTTCTGTTTTTTTATTGAATTGATTCTTTTTTTTTCCTTTCTTTCTCTGACAAGGTATCTCCTGTCATTTTATTGGCCCACTGTTTAACTTGTCCAATAGGCGTTATTTCCGCTTAACCAATGGGAGATATTCTTTTCAATTACCCCTCTCCCCACCTTGTCTATATATTCTCTAGCATTAAGGTTGCTTTCTTTGTCCCCGTCAGGTGGGTCAGCAATTATTATTAAGAAAGGCATTCATCATCGGGAGGAACCAACCCGAGACTATATGGGAATGGAAGCTGCCTCTGCTATCATTACTGATGCCACACTGGGAGAAGTGAAACTAGTGGCTCTATATAATGCGCCCAAGCATAAATTCGATGCCAATGAGCTTGACGAGCTGTTTTCCGGGAATATTCCCGTTATTATGGCGGGAGACCTGAACGCTAAGCACTCGCACTGGAATTCAAGATGCCATAACCAAAACGGTGTCCTTTTGTATGGCTACGTGCAAAAGCAATCTGATATTATTGCAGTAGGCCCTGTGGATGATACATATTATTGTGATCATTCTCCTTCAAGCGATGTACTTCATATAGTGTTGTTGAAGGGCTTCTACAAATCATTCAGTATCTATACTGTCAATGATCTATCCTCAGACCAGTTGCACTAAATTTTGATAACGTAAACATTGACCTCAAAGAAGAACTGAGGCTCAAACAAGACTGGAAATTTTTTAGAGAAATTCTCAAAAATGATGACGACCCACTAAATAACGTACATAGTACGAGCGACATAGATACCAATGTGAAAAGGCTTACTGAACGTATAAATGCAGCTATTGACTCTAGTGCTTCGCCCTTAGAGTCGAAGCGAGCTGATCACCTTGATCTCACCCCAGAAATCAAACAATTAATTGAGCAAAGGAATAAGGTTAGAAGGCAGTGGTACCGAACTCGTGATTCATGGCTTAAGACCAAGTATAATAGGCTCACAAGAAGAGTTCACGAGGAGGTAAAAGCACTTCGTAATGCCAGATGGAATGATAAAGTTAAGAGTCTGTCGACCCACGATAACTCTATGTGGTGCATGGTTCGAGCCTTGCAAAACAAGAAAGCCATAAATATCCCACCTCTGTTAGCCCAAAATGGCAAATTCATCACGAATGATGATGATAAAGCGCAGCTTATTGCAAATTCACTTTCAGAACAGTTTGTCACGCCTACTGATGGTCGGCAAATAGGACTTGATATGTCCGAGAAAGTAAAATCCTGCATAACTGGCTTCTATAATATTCACGGCAAAGAATTTCCAAAACATAGCATTGATGTAAATGAAGTCCTAAGCATCATTAAAAATTTAAAAACGAGAAAAGCTCCAGGTAAAGACTCTATTAAGAACAGTGCTTTGAAAAATTTACCTCCAAATACAATTCAAGATATTGCAAAAGTGATTAACGACTGCTGGAAGAACACTTACTTCCCGGATGCTTGGAAGCAATCAGTTGTCTTAAGCATTCCTAAGCCAGGACAAAATCCTGCAAATCCTGTTAGCTACAGGCCCATCAGCTTGTTACCATCAATTTCCAAAATCCTGGAAAAAACAATTCTCAAGAGATTCATTGAGCACTGTGATGCCAACGATCTCATCCGCGATGAACAATTTGGCTTTCGCTCAAACCATTCCTGCCAACTCCAAACATGGAGGCTCGCAGCGGATATCAATGAGCCCCTTAATCTCTCTATGTACTGTGGGGTCGTTTTTCTCGATGTACACAAAGCCTTCGACCAAGTCTGGCACGATGGTCTATTTTTAAAATGATTATGGATGGATTTCCTCAAGACATAATTACTCTGATACACTCGTTTCTCTCCAACCGGTTCTTTCAGGCCAGAGTTGGAGATAATCTATCTCCTATGTATGAAGTAAAAGCTGGTGTCCCACAGGGTTCAGTCCTGGGGCCAGTATTATTCAATTATTTTATGCGAGACTTCCCAAGTCCTTCTAAATGTAAGCTCTTTTTTTACGCAGATGACGCTGCTATACTGACCTGTGCTCGTCAACCAGCCGTAGTAGTCTCGCGGCTGCAGAAGGCTCTAAAGGAGTGTGAAAGCTGGTTTAGCAAGTGGAGGCTAAAATTGAATGTAGACAAATGCAAGGCGATGTTTGTCTCCAAGAAGAGAAAGAGATCATTAGATTCTCTAACACTATATGGCAAAAAACTGGACTGGGTTGAAACTTATAAATATCTTGGTGTTGTTATTGACTCTAAACTTACCTGGACTCCCCACGCAACTTATGCGTTGAATAAGGCCAGGAGAGCCAAGTTTAGCTTGATTGCTCTGCTGGGCCGGAATAGTGCTCTAAACATTGATAATAAACTCCTACTCTATAAGGTCATTGTTCGGACTATCTTGACCTATGGTATGCCCGTCTGGGCCACAATATGTAAAACTAGATGGAAAGAACTGCAAACGTTCCAAAACGTTACCCTTAGGACTATTGCGCAAAAAGATCGGAGAATTGTTCGCAATTCCTCCATTTATAATGACTTCAACATGACTCATATTGGCAAATACGTTCAAGGGCTCATGGAATCCATGCTGCCCAATATAGAAAATCATAGCAACGAGCTAGTCTCGGGCATTTTAAATCATCCTATGCATAGAAAGAGATATCGTGATCCAAGGCATATACTTGATATTAATTTTGAAGACATTGATAATGTCTTATTTCCAGATTACTGGACTTCATAGGTCGTGTTTTATCTAATACTAGTGGTCTGCTTCTAGTCTAGACAGTCGTCAATCAAATTTTCCTCCACCAAGAGGAGGCAATTTTCTTTCATACTTTGGATGACCCTTGTGGGTACATCAGGCTTCTTTTCTAGCTCAGTGTATTTCCCTTGGAATATGATTATGAAGGGTGAGATTATGGAAGCTATGCTTCAAGTTCCACTTGAATACCGATACACTACACTGTTCGATTGTCAATTGTCGGTTGCTTTCTTTAGTTGCATTTTGTTCCCCTCTGCTGAAGATGGCTAGTTGGTAGCCGAAATACGTATCCGGTATTTCAAATCTCCTTGTGGATTAGAGGTTCCCTCCGATTTTGATTTCTTAAGAAGCTCAAGGAAGACCCCTGCATCCTCGAGAGAGATTGCCCTCACTATATCGTTCTTTAAGTCGTGGATTCCACATGCCTAAAAACAACGGGAGAAACCAAAAACAGAAAAATTTTTTGACGTCACTTGCTGCTTTCGTCTTTCTGCCCGACAAAAAATTCTCTTGTTTTTGTAGGCTATGACTCAATCCAAGTTGAAAAAAAACGATGTTTTCTCTCGGGCAGAAAGACAAAAGCAGGAAGTGTTGTCAAACCGGTGTTTTCTGCTTTGTGGTTTCTGCCGTTGTTTTCACTTATGTGGTATCCACGCCTTAGACTCATTTCCTGTTAATTGTCAATAATTTCTGGAAACAAATGTTAATATTTCCAAGACAATAGCACATCATTCTGAAAATATTCTTGCATCATCACCACATCAGTTTTCATGGTAACAATATTTCCCCGGCATTTATGTGGAAATATATGGCAACATTAACTTCTTTTCAATAACAAAATAGCTTGGGTGATAGTGGAAGTACATGATCGTTTGTGTCTGTGGGCTGTAGTTCCAATAATCTGAGTGGGATTATTCACTACTTGGTTATCTGTTGATGCAATTCCATTCTGCTCTCGATGTCCTGAAGCAAAACGTGGTCATTCATAACATTGTGCGGTTTAGCATTCGTAATTTCTTCTATTGAGACGCTCATCATTTGCTCAGTAACAGGAGTGTGCTGTCGAAACCAATCAGCACTTAACGAAAGGACTGCTTCCTCTGTCGTCTTTCCACTCTTTCTCAATAGCTTGCTAACTCTCCATTATCTTCAGTTATTGCTCATTTAACATGGCGTCGCCCGGGACTTTATTTAACCTCTTGTTGCCCTGCCTGAGATTAAAATGATATCCATCTTCACCACCGGGGAACATCACTGGATACTTTAGACCCATTTTCCTTTAAAGCTCCCTTTGCTCTGGACGTAGAAGCTCTTATACCCTCCTGTTCAGATTTTCCAATGCTCGGATAGCTTTTTGTTTCTTTTTGTAACTCGTGCTTTCTCTTTCTTTTTCAAACACAAACTTTCACCAATAGTCTGGACGTTTGTTAGGGAGCTCCAGGGAGACCTCCTCGATAGACACTGCCTTATCTATGTCCTGTCATTGCATCATCATTTTGTGCTCATTCTTGGAAACGAACGTTCAATCATCGCATCATCACCACCTCGGTTTCCAAAACATTCATATTCACACAGATTATAGTCAAAGTCTATCGGTGATTTTTTAGGAAATACCTGAATGTTCCCAATGGATGGACCTCCCAAGCAAGGGACAGGTAGCCGAAATAATTTCTAGATCACGTTATCTTACTTTAGATATGCACCCCCCCTGCTGTGGTCAACTTCGAGGACACAAATCTCTTCTTGGATGGTAGCAGATGTACATGATCGTTTGGTATCCCGATAATCTGAATGGTGATATTCACTGCTTGGCAATCTGTTGTTGCAATTAGCACTCTGCTCTCGAAGACTTGAAGCAAAACTTGGCCAAGCACTCACCACTTGCTCAGTTTCTCAATAGTCTGGTAACTCTCTTTTATCTCCAATTAATGCTCATTTTTAATGATTTTCAAGAAAATATTATGTTCTGAGAACTATCAATTCTAAGAAAAGCCCGACAATAGGAATTCTATGCATTTTTACCAATTGAATCTTATTTATAAAGCGCTAACTTTGCCTTGAATTTTTGGTCATGAAACATATTGACTGTCCGTGCATACTGTTGGTGAATTGCTTGCTGATACCATTGTTGCACAAACTTTGATTTGCATTGTTGATCATGAGATACTTCTTAATAATATGCCCTGCCATCATCATGAATATCGATTTATTATCGATAATTATTATTTTCTCAAAATCTGAGGTAGACAGTGACCTTCCTCATGGTTTGAAGATCAAGTATGCAAAATTTCATTAAGATCGGAATAAAACTATAGATTTGTATTAAATACCCACAAACTCACAAACATTCTTCTTTATATATACCGGGTGGGCAAGAAATAACGTGAGGTATTCAGAGCTCGCTAGCGGGAATTTTATTAGGCCAAATGCAGTACATTTTGGTCTATATACTTAGTGGAACATGCAGTTTCGATTTCTGCAAAAAAAAAAAAAAGTACCAAATGTCGCCATAGGGGACGCTTATTTCAAGAAAACAATGAATACCTAATTGTCAAATGAACAAATACCGTACAAACCAACTTTAATAACAACAATAAACAATGTTTTATTTTTAAATACATATGTGTTTCAGTATGACCACCAGTGTGCTGTTCCAATAGCTGCATGCGGTACACGACATTTTCTACGGCAGCTCGCAGCATATCTGCATTAATTAGTCTGATATGTAACGTTGTTTGATCCTTTAAGGTTGAGAGGTCAGGAACATGTGCTTGATACACAAGGCTTTTCAAATATCCCCATAACCAAAAATCACAAGGGTTGAGATCAGGCGACCTGGGTGGCCATACCATGGGAAATGCACGACTAATTATTCTGTTGTCTGAAAAACGTTCTCGCATGATCTGCTGCACCTGACGTCCGAAGTGCGGTGGCGCACCATCCTGCATAAAAATGGTAGAATACAGACAACCCTTTTCCTGCAATCGTGGTATCACAAAATTCTCAAGCATATCGGCATACCTGGTAGAATTGACGGAACAAGTCACCGGTCCACGGGGACGGATTTCTTCAAAAAAGTACGGGCCGATGATGAAAGAAGCAGTAAAGCCGCACC
>JAHWFO010017950.1:199054-272084 GCA_023313115.1 Rhysida immarginata | reverse complement strand
TACGCGCACCATCCCTTTGTATATTTTCTTTTTGTATAATTTATAAAAATTAGCGTTTACACTCCTTTTATTCTATTGGCATTATAATTCAAAAATCTGTGCTTATTCTATTTATCCTATTGGCAATTATTTCCTCTTTTATTCTTTTGTATCCTATTGGTTCATGTATTTGCATAATTTGTACCACCGTTCTGTATATAAAGGCTTGCATGCCTCTTGCTGCATATATCCTTTCTGCCAACGTGTCTCCAGTTGATCAATCTTGCTGTCTCCTAACTGTAAAACTTGCCGGTCTTGGACTAAAAGAAATCCGTGAGTGCCTTTCGTGTATCATTGGTGCAGGATTTCCACAAAGATGGTTGTCCAGAGAATGAAAAACGTGATAATCCGTTGGAGCAAGATCTGGTTAGTAAGGTGGATGACATTAAATTTCCCAGCCAAGCTGCTCAATGGTTTCCCTGGCCACCCACGCCACATGTGGCTGGGCATTGTCATGAAGAAAGAGTGCCCCTTTGCGATTCACCAATGCTGGCTCCTTCTGCTGCAATGCCTGTTGCACACGTTCCAACTTCTGGGAGTACAGGTCCCCAGTGATGATTTGGCCAGTTGATAGCAGCTCATAGTGAACCATTTGGCGTCTAGTCCGCCAGACACAGAACATGATCTTGCATGGGTGTAGGGGTGGCTTTGAGGTGTGAGGCACTGTGTCCCGGGGTGATAACCAATGTTTGGAACGCTTAGGAGTGCTATATAGACCCACTTTTCATCACTGGTAAGTATTGGATTAAATATGCGTGCGTTACGATGTCCAGAAAGCAACGACATGCAAGCTGTCACTTGTTGATTCTTGTTGGATTCCAACAACGTGTGGGGTACCCATTTGCTCAACTTGTACGTCTTTCCCAGGCTATGCAGGTGAGGTCTAAATGTTTCATCAGAAACCTGATACCGTCTGGCAAGTTCACCACATGTTAAACTGCTGTTCTCCTCTATGGCCGTTTTCAGGGCCTGGTCATCTAAGGCTTGTAGTTGACCACTGCGGGGTTCATCAGAAATGGCAAATTCTCCCGACCTGAATTTCTGGAACCAATGCCTTGCAGTGCGTTCATTCACAGCATCATTCTGAAATGCAAGACACATTCGGCGACTCGTTGCTGCTGCTGACAAGCCCACTTTGAACTCATAAAGCAAACAACACCCAACCATATCCTTTGATACCTCCATTTGTCTTCATTTCTGCACGAGATGTGATTGATGTGAATGCCCAACAGTCCTGTATTTAAACAGGCTAACCTTCCTTCCTGACAGATTTTGGATCACACTGTACACACGATGCCATCGGCAAAACGAAGGTGGTTAAGGAATTCACCGTTTATTTTAAGTCCTTTTTTTGACCAGTTCAGTTCCTTGAAGACTTCCTCTAAAACTGCTGTGAAGAGTTTTGGTGAAATGGTGTCTCCTTCCTTTTATGGCAACATAAAAACGGCAAGAACTTTTGTGGTTACCTGGTAATTTTTAAATTTCGTATCTGCTTTTTATTCCTAACCTTCCGAGCTATCTCTGTTACTGACTTTTCAAAGAGTGTTTGTTCCATTTCCTTCTCCTTAACCAGTTTTTGAAGCATTTCTAGACTTCTTATTAATAGGCTGCCTTATCATTCGAAGCGCCTATTAGTTCAATATACTTATTCATATTTTTCTCTTCCTTTATTGTAGTATAGGTGCTTATGGTTATTATTTATTTTCTCATCTACTACATTACTTCCGGATAATTAAATTTATCTGTACTTTTTTTATCCTTACAATTATCCTAATTCTTTTTTTTCTTCTCCACTTTTAACAATAATCAGTTATTCTTATTTTATTTTAGGTCAAATATAAAGGGATCAAGTCACTACGATGGTAAGTTGGTAAGTATTAAGGTAAGGTTAACGATATAAATCGGCAAAGGGTAAGTCAATGAAGTAGGTCGGTGCCACTCTGGAAACGTCAAAGTAATTTTTTTATTCTATTTCCTTATTTCCACAATTTACTCTTAATTAACAATACTTTCTCCTTTCTATCAGGTCTGTGAACTTGAATCGGAAAAGGGCCCCCAAAATAATATTAAGGTTACATATTATTTTTTCATCTTCAATCGTCCAGCGGTGACTTCCGTTTCGGTGAAGGCATAGCCACAACCAGTCCCACGGCTCGGTGACGAGCGACAAAGGCGTAGAAGGGCTCCGTTCCAACGACGGGGCTACGTCGACAACAACAAAAGCTGAGGAGAAGGAACTCGTATGACGACGGGACGTCAAACACAAGGGGCAGGCTCTGGACTGTCCCACAGCACAAACGAAAAGGTAAGAAAATTGAACGGCGGAAAAGTCATTGTTGACACTACTGGAGAGGACTATTGTCTTCACGTGTCTGAAACTTTCATGAAGACCAACAATTAAACAGTTCTCTCGTACTTTCATGCTCAGAAAAGGGTTTCACGTTGCGACCAGGTGCCAAATAAACAAGTGAAGCCAAGCTTGTTCGAGCGCAGATACACAAATAGGGCCAAAATCGAAAATACTCAAGGTGATGATTAGCAAACATGCGAATTCATTAGCATGAAAGGTCCAAATTTTCAAAATTTTGTCGCGATAGATAATTAAGGAACGGCTTTCATAAGTTGAAAGTTCTAAAGCGGCCTAATAAATGGATAGAGTTAGGTTTAAACAGCAAACACAAACGTAACAACTACGAAGTCCAGTATTTGATCAGCAGTAAATTTTCTTGGATTTCTTGCCACTTGAAAAGAATGGGTAAAACCCTGGTGGACACACATTTCTTGGAACTTGATGCGTCATGGTTTTTTCTCTCCTGGACCAGTAGATTCAATGAAATGAAATAACGCTTGATGATTCCATAATGATGCCATGAAGTGCTGTTAAAGCTTGGTGCTAGCGATTTTTGAGAAAAACAATTTTGAGATTTCGACGTTTTACAAGAGGAACTATTTATTTACTTTGATGTGAAGAATCATGCTAGGTACTAATTATCCTTCATTTTATGAACATCCTGTATAAAGATGACCCAGAGTCACTCACTGATGAAGGGAGCTTGGCCCTCGAAATGTACATCTAGGTCATTAAAATATACTTTTGTGGAATTGCGGTTTTGTGTTGTTGTTGGCTAAAATGTGTGGCTATTAATAACCTTTAGAAAAAGTGAAATATCTTAACAATCTTTTATATGTGTATAAAAAATTCTCATTTTTTCAGCCCATAGAAAAAAATCTTTTTCCTCCTTTTTATGTAAAAATACTTGTAGGCAAAAGTCATTTTCTTGAAACTTTTTTTAAAATTATATTTATCTAAGGATCACATATGCATATAATTGTTCAAAGAGTGTTGTGAATATAAACTATACAGTTCACTATACAGGGTGTTTCATAATTGGTGTCCCGTCTTTAGGTCCAAATAACGACTCAAGGGGAACAGATTGGGGGAAAATGAATATTGATTATTTGGTTTTAATGTTCCCTAATTCAGAATAAAAACATTTCGCGTCCCTGGGGGTGAAAGGGTATATTTTGAAAGTTTTAATTTTGTAGGGGTAGGGGTTAGACCCCATGTGTTATTTAGAAGGTTGTAGAGCATCATGTAAAATGTGGGTTTAGCAAAAACCCCGGTGAAAAAATCTCATCCCCTGCCCTTTATCGAGTGGGTAAAGTGAAAGGTTTCTAATGAGTTTTTCTGTTTTTATTCTGAATTAGGGGAC
This sequence comes from Rhysida immarginata, assembly GCA_023313115.1. Taxonomy (NCBI): domain Eukaryota; kingdom Metazoa; phylum Arthropoda; class Chilopoda; order Scolopendromorpha; family Scolopendridae; genus Rhysida; species Rhysida immarginata. The sequence goes on along the minus strand of JAHWFO010017950.1, from coordinate 268,332 downwards.
ATTAAAACCAAATAATCAATATTCATTTTCCCCCAATCTGTTCCCCTTGAGTCGTTATTTGGACCTAAAGACGGGACACCAATTATGAAACACCCTGTATATTTTATTTCCTTAAAGGAAAAAAGTTTTGAATAATTCAAGTTAGTTTTCTCGTTTATTTTTTGTATGATGCGCATTTTTCGAGAAAAACACCTTGCACGGATGGTCTGAATCACGCTGCATATTACATTTCAATTTAGAAAAATAGTTTTGAATAATTCAAATTTTCTAGTTTTCAATGGAAATTTTTCAGTCATTTTAGTTTCCTTTTAGACCAATCGGAATTTGGACCAAACAGGATTTAGACCAATCGGTAATTGGACCAATCGATAGTTGGACCAATCGATAGTTGGACCAATCGGCATTAGACCAATGGGCGTTAGACCAATCGTCATAGATCCACTGGTCGTTAGACCAATCAGGCGTTTCAAGCTTGGGGATCCACTTGAGGAAAGTTTAGCTGATCTGTCGCCAGCTCTAGCATTGGTTTACCTGGAGTAATTTCCTGTGCTGTCACCCCATTTCCAGGCTGAAACATTTCCAGGTTTGGCGCTTACCTTTCAATACATTATGCCATGGGGCTTATTGGCATTACTCTTTGAGGACCTAGGTGCTCAGCTTCTTTACCTAAGTCAGCTTGTTCATTTAACTTTTCTCTGCTTCCCTTTATGTTTTTATCATGGCTAATGGTGTTTTATTTTTGTTCCTATCATTGCAGCGCCAGTAGAATAAGCCCCATTACTATTCTCGCCCTTCTCCAGAGTTTGATGCTTTTCTATGGTGACTACTTTCAACCCATTTCATTAATAATCGATGGTAATGATTAAATTAGCCCTTTGCTTAGATATGTATCGTTTCTAGTTCCGTAAATTCTAGTTCATTCATTAAATTGTAAGCATTATTGCCCAATTATTTGTAAGCTAAATAGCTTTATTCTTTATTGAAATGTCCTCTTTTCCACGTTTAAGCGGAGAAGATTATATTTTAATATAATCTTTCAAATTCTACCACCTGCAATCACTTAATTTGCGTCCTGTCTTAATCTGTAATTTTGCTAACGAAAACGTATGTGACAGATGGTTGGTACGTTATGGACAGATTTTTTTCTGGTCGCAGAGCGTTACGATCGCTGATCTCTGAAAGCTCACTCAAAGTTGTCACAGATTTTTTTTCTAGTTGCACAGCTTACAGGGGTTGATCTTTGCAGGATCACTCAATTTTTTTCAGCATTTTTTTTAGTAGTTGGTATTGCAATCATGGCTGGGACATATTTCATCACATTTTTTTGGTTAGTGGATTCGTTTTCAAATTGGGTTTTTAATAAGCCCATTGTAATGTTTCAATTATTTTTTTCAGGCATCAACATATCCCATGAATATCATTTTTTTTTGGAAGCCACGATTTTGATGTTAGCTTTTCCTTGAGGTATAGGCACAACACGTTTTGCGTTTGTGTGGGCCATTTAGGTTTTGCTATTAGCAAGGTTTTTATTTTTAATGAGTTTTAGACAATCAGGGAAATGGGTGCACTTCATTTAATTTAGCATAGCTTATTTTTTTATTACCTCATTGGGAGCTTTACGGATGAGTCAAATTCCAGTGTGCATAGGCTTTGCCTTTTACTTCGAGTAATTTGTGTCCTGTTCTTGTTTGGTCTGTAGGCTATTTGCTGTCGAGGCATTGCGACGGTTGATAGTTTACAGGCCGAATTTTTTCAACAATTTATGTTTTAGAGTTAATTAGTTACATTAGTGTTAATTCTCTCTTTTCTGTTTTTTTATAAGGTCAAAAAAGGAAAACCGAAGGCCTCTTGAATAGAAGAAAATAGTTTTTGTAGAGTTTCTTCTCTGAACTATCTATCTAAATCATTTTGGCAAGTTAGTGTTTTGGGATTATTTATTATAAAATTATGCAGGCTCCACCAGAAATATTGATACATTTTCGCATGCTGGTACAAGCTGTACAGCAATTGCATTTTGATCCGGTGCAGCGGACTGTGGATAATCTTCAGTTTCCAGTTTTTTCAGGAACACCTAAGGAGGATCCAGAAGCATTCCTTCGGCAATTTGCTTTAATTGCTTCCTGTAAAAGTATTCCCATAGAGCTATGCGTACCTATTGTTACAACTCAATTGAGAGGGGTGGCAGCCAAATGGGTTACAGCTATAGCCCCCGCCAATTCTCCAATGTCATGGGCTACTTTTGTGGATAATTTTTTTAATGAATTTGCTGGTGGACAGACCCAATTGACCCGGAGAGCAGAATTACAAGGACTCAAGTTCAATTGCACGCGGGTTAATGAGTTTATAAAACGATTCAGGCATCTGATAAATGGGCTAACTGACTCCACCCAATCAGAACAATTGTATTTCTTGATACAGGCTTTGCCAGACCAGTTGGCGGCGCAATTAAAAATGAAGGTGGGGCTGACCTTAGAAGAAGGAATCTCGTTCGTCGAAAAATGGTGTCGAGCCCATGAGAACAGCGAAATTCTGCCCGCTGCACCCATACAGATAGATACTGTAGGTGCCACCAATAAACGAAGATATTCTCCATTAAAAAAGAATATTAATTGCTATGCTTGTGGGAAGCGAGGTCATATTTCCCATTTTTGTAAGAATAGAGAAAAGAAGGGGCATCATCCTGAAAGCGTACAAAAGGATGTCCAAAATGAATTGTGCATAATACAGGTAAAGATTAAGAACCAAGTATGCAAAGCACTAGTTGGTACGGGCACGCTCGAGAATTACATGGATGATCAGCTCGCTAAACAATTGGATTTAAGACTTACTAATGTAATTAAACAAAATAAAGCAGCGTCATTCGCAGATGAACGTATCACTACTATAATGAAAATGGCCTCATTAGTGCCTATAAAGAGTGGAGGGTATAAAACAAAACTGAATCTGAATATAGTTCATATAGAAAACTTCCAAGTAATTCTTGGAATGCAATGGATCCAGGCTAACAAAATACAGTTTAATTGGGAAACTAAGAGATGTGCAGTAGTAGTCAGAGGAAACAAGATTTGGTTGCCACAATGGCGGTCAGACGAACTGAATCTTATGACATCTAGTGAGTTATGCCACAGCTTATCCCACCAACCACAGGTATCTGTCTTTGCTATTTTTCGACGACAGTGCGAAACGAAAAAAGTTATTTGTTCTAACAACAGTTCTCAATTTCAGGAATTATTGGAGGAATACCAAGACTTATTCCACGGAATACCAATTCCAGTAGGCTTGCCTCCACGTAGAACCACTAAGCACGAAATTCCACTGGAGCAGTCTTTGATGCCATTCAATCTGCCATTGTACTCACTGTCCAAAGATGGGGAAAAGGAATTGGAGAGTTCGATCAACGAATTAAGTAAGCATCTTATATGTCCCTCCATTTCCTTGTTTGCTTCACCAGTCCTATTTGTAGTAAAAAATATTGTGGCATGCTTATGTGTGTGGACTATAGAAAACTAGACAAAATGACGTGCAACAATTACCATTGCTGTTTGACCATTTGAAGGGAGCTCAGTAGTTTACAAAAATTGATGTCATACAAGCGTACTACCAAAGTAGAGTTAAGCCATCACATACAAAGCATACTGCCTTTAAAACCCTACTAAGCATATACGAATTCAAAGTTATGCCATTAATGAGGCTTTGATAACCAGTGATGGGCACTAATTACTTTAAAGGTAGTTTAACTACAATTCTAACTATTTTAAAAATTAGTAATTACAATTACTTTGCAATTACTTTTTAATGAAGTAATTATAACTACATGCTTAACTACTAAAAAAAGTTAACTACTTTTACAATTACTTTCTTATTTATCCATTTACGTAATAAACTTTAAAATATTAATAGATTACACTGATCAACCAAAAAAATTATTTTTAAACTTTTTCCTCTTATACTTTTGCAGTTTTAGGGTTATTCGAATGCGCTGATATCGATAACAACATTAGTTATTTTAACAGCTCTTGTTTTTGAATATTTTTAAGTCTCAAAAAGTGTGACCGATAAGAGAAAAACTGATGTTTGGTACAAAAAATGTTATATCGAGATCACATTATATTGCCACCACTATATATAAAACTCGACATTATGAAAAGGTTTGTAAAGGCTCTTGACAAAAATGGTGAATACTTTGCAAGTTTTCAGGATTAAGCACAGAAAAATTGAGGTGGATATTTTTGATGGACCACAAAATAGAAACTTCTGAAAGACCCAATCAAGCTTTGTGAATTCAATTAATGAACTCGAGTCTAAGCTTGGGAAATCGTTTGTTTTGGTTATTAACAATTTTCTCGGAATTTGTCGCAGAGAGAGACTGTTGAGTTGCCATTCGCACATCCGTGTTTCTACCCTGAAAATATTCTAAGGCACAATTCACAGGCGTTTAAGAACAATCCCAACAGTGAACCGACAAGAGAGAAACAGAAAATGGTACTTTAACCACAGTTGATATCTGAGCCTGTTCAAGCACGTCAACGTACATCGTGGAGGGACGAATGGTTGCTATGCTTTTCAGTGATGAAAAAAAATGTAACCTGGACGGTCCAGAAAGGTTGCCATCATTATTGGCACGATTGACGAAAAGGACCCAAGGCGTTCTAAACTGAGTGTATGCTGTCTAATTTGAAAGATCTGGGCTGCAGCATTAGAATTAAGCTTCATTCTTTGCATTCTCATTTAGATCGATTCTCAGAAAATCTTGGCGATTTCAGTGAACAGCAGGGTAAAAACTTTCACCAAGATATACCTACAATGGAGGAGCGTTAGGATATGATGGACGAATTGCTGTTTGAGTTTACAAAGAGATCAACCTGAAACGATTGATTCAAGAAAATCGTATAAAAGGAAATTTCATATTATTTAATAACAAAGAAACTTGGAAAGAATTGGAGAATTGGTATTTTTGGAGAAAATTTTAATTTGGTATAAATAAAAAAGTAGAGCTGATACAATCTTCTTCGTAGTCAGTGCCTTAGATATACCCTAGAATACATATTAAATTTCAGGAAAAATATTCGGTGTTGACCAGTGTTAAACAGTAAGCTTTATTGATTTTATTACGTTTCTTATGCTTTGACATCTCTCTAGCATGATTTGACCATGCAGGATTCCATATTTCTTTTTATTAGAAAAGGCAAACACGAAATTGAAAGGTATTTCAATATTAATGGATCTTTTAGATATCAACTTTTTATGTATCTCTGCAACACAGGGTGTGGAAAATTATATATTGCCTTCTTACTGTGTCTTGCTTCATTATTTTGCACCTTGCTAATTAACTATGTTTTTTGGAGCCTAGACAAAAATTTTAAAACTGTTGTTTTAGCTTCAGTATCGTTTATAATACATGTAATTTACAGTTTTCGCCTCGCTACACTTTTATACGTGTATAGATTTTTTCTTTACTAGATTCTATGTACCTTTAACTATTTTTCCACATAGTTTCCAAGTTTATTAATGCAATTGTCATAGCGCTCAATGTACTTTTGGATGATCATTTCATAGAAGCTACCGATGATCTCCAGAGAAGAAAGTCACGCAGTTTTCACTTCTTCATTGTCACTGAAATGCAGGCTGCCGATGATCTCCTTTAGATCCTGCAACAGATGGTAGCCACTGGACGCGAGGTCCGGACTATAAGGCTTGTGGTCAAGTTGTTCCCAAACAAAAGATCTGATTAGTTGGGAACAACTTGACCACCCGCTTTACAGTCTGGACCTCGCGTCCAGTGGCTACCACCTGTTCCGGAAGATAAAGGAGATCATTGGCAGTCTGCATTTCAGTGACGATGAACAAGTAAAAACTGCGTGATTTTCTTCACCGGCAGCAGCTTCTATGAAGTGATCATGAGGAAGTACGTTGAGCCCTACGACAAGTGCTTAAATATAGTTAGAAACTATGTGGAAAAATAGTTAAAGGTACATAGAATCTGTTAAAGAAGAGATTTTGAAAAAATATACAGTAGTTTTACTTTTATTGCAAAATGGTATTTACTTTACGGACAAGCCTCGTACAAAAAGGAGTCGAGTTTAAATCGGGAGTTATCCAGCAAAAAGCCTTTAATACATTGAAGTGCTTTATTAGTCCCCCCATACTAAGAATATTTCATGTCAATCATCAATTGCATATTCTTTGCGACACATCCGGTGATGAAAATTGCTACATATAGTGTATGATTCGAGAAGGTTAGGCAAGAGGGCAGAAATCACTCGACATATGCTAAGAAATACCTGCTGTTGCCCACGTACCAAGGGCATGGAGGCATTATATACAACAGGGGCCAACAACAATCTATACAGATAACCAGGCTGTTAATACTATACGTTGTCCAACGAAAGAAAAACTGGGCGAGTCCAGTTAAATTTCCAATTTCAATTGTTAAATATTTTTAATTTTACTTAGCAACAATGTCTAACAATTGAAATCGGAAATTTAATTAGACACCCGCCCAGTTTTTCTTTCGTTGGCCAGCGTATAAATAGAATAAATACCTAAAGACTGTAGATGGAAAGACTTATCAATAGGAGACACAAGAACCAACTGCTTTTCCATGAATAGGGTGATTCAAAATGATGTTCGGCATTTCAAAATTTTACTATGCATTTATTTTATAATATAAGCTAACCAGACCGTGTTTAAAATGCAGGAAAACTGAAATATTTTTAACCTTCCCGCAATTGGAGGCTGTGGTGGCACTAGTGTCGCGATAAAAGATGGCGGATGTGAATGAAAAGGCATATTGCCTCTTGGAGTATGCAAAAACAAACGATAATTTTAGTCCAGCGGGCATTTCGTAGGCAATTTCATAAAGATTGCCCTACTGACAAAAGCATCCTTAAGTGGTAAGATCAACTTCTGGAAACTGGATGTCTTTGTAAACATTTCTGCTCTCGGACTAGTAACAGCAGACATGCTGAAAAGAGTTTGGGATGACATTGACTATCGTCTTGACATTGTCCGGGTGATTCAAGGGAGTCACATAGAACATTTGTAATGCTAGAATCAATAAATATTTGAGTTTTCCTGCATTTTAACCCCGGTCCGGTTAGTTGATGTTATAAAATAAATGCATAGTAAAATTTTGAAATGCCGGACATCATTTTGAATCACCCTCTATATAAAATCCTTTGAGGAAAAGCGGTTGGATCTTGTGTGTCCTATTGATAAACCAGGCTGTTTCGTGTCTATTGTTCCAACTTAAATTGTCCAGGCTGCAAGCTACTGTGTTGAAATATATTCTCGACTTTGATGTTAAATTACAATACATCAAGGCATCGAGCAACATTATAGCTGATGCTCTATCTAGATATTACTCTGGGAGAACTAAGCCAGCTGGGGATCAGATAATGAAGGATTCAGCTACAACGCATTTCAAGCATTATTTTTTACAGGGTGATCCCAAACATTATTTTTTTTTGTTCAATTTGTTGCTAGTCGCCAATTTGCCTTCTAGACAAAACCTTCGCTGAAATATACGAGGTGTAACATGCTCTTTACACCTCTGAAGTTTGCTAGATTTTCGACAAAACATCTAAAATCGAAAGCGTCCAATTACTTTTTGGTAGACAAAGTACAGGGTGCTACAAAAATATACAGGACAGTACTGCTGGATAGCCTATCCTTACGCTTCAGAGGCCGCTTCATAAAATGATAATTGGGAAATTTTATTTTGTTAACCCATTTATGCCGAAATTGGTAAAAATGGAAATTGAGGCTTCATATTCTAAATTTATTTTCTGTAGCATGTAAAAACATAAAAAATAATTTACAAAGACATAAAAAAATTGCAAAATTATTTTGAAATGCAATACAAGTTTCACCATCTATGGACAACAGCATATAATTTTATATATATGTTATGGAATCAAATACCGACCAACATAAACTTGGACTCATCACTCCAAACAATATTAGACTACTCTATGAAGTCCAGTTGATGTGCTCTCGTGCAAACTTCAATCAGGCCATTCGGTTCTTGTAAAAGAATAAAGGCTTTTTGGAAGGTCGTCGATCGAGTAACTGTGCCTCTTGCTTGAAAATGTTACCAGTGTTCCGTCACTGCCGTTTTGCTCACATTTAATTGCTTGGCGACTCCACGATGAGTTCCTCCTTTTGTACAGCACGCACAATTAAATTCTTCACAGGAGATGACAAATAACGGTAGCTCATCTTTTATACGTGTCGTAGGAAACAACGTATGCAAGATAAAAAGCTCTCGTTGGCAACGAATGAAAAAAAATCTCCTGGTTGCTTATTTATGAGCAGGCTAAAATATAAAAAATTTAAATATTAAAATTTCAAAAGATCCTTTTAATTTTGTTTCTTCCATTCCACCACAGACGGAATGGGCTATTCTGAAGTTTCATTATGCTAATTCGTAAATAGAAAATGTTATAGGTAAAAACATTGTTGGTCGTATGCTTTTGAGCGCTAGAGAACATGCATCATCTTTCTGTAAGGTGCCCTTTAATGCTGGAACAACATAAATCTTAGGGGGCTTTCTTGAGGCATAGCCTACAAAGATAAGGAAAGCCTGCTTAATAGCTGGCTGCTCTATTGTTGCAATGATGCGAAATTTTGAACAATAACCTTTTCGCTTTGCCACCTGGTAGTACTGATATTGATCTCTCAACTTTGCTTTGGATAGTCGTTTTCTATCTTATGCGGAATCCAAAAGGATATTTTGCCACATTTTCTTTTTTTATTGGAGTGTTTATTGACCATCGGTCCACAGAAAAAAAAATTCGGCCCACGACAAATAACCTTAACTTGATATAGTCGAACTTTCTTATAATAAAATTATTTGCCACTCCCCAAAAAATTTGTTATACGGAAACATGGTTAATACTCAAGATTTACAATTTTTATCTTGGTTGGGACCAAAGTAAAACTCCGTTATAACTTCGTCGTTATATGCTTGTTAAACTGTATTATAAAATAAACTTCAAAATTAATTTTCAATAATGTGAATCTACCTAGCACATCTTTATTCTTATTTAAAATACGTCCTTCCTAAGAGAACAACTCAAAGTGACTGCATATGTTTAATTAAATTATCCAAATTTTAATAATGACATAAATAATTTTTCTAATTTCAAAGAAGCAATTTGGTCGTTCTTTTATTAACTAGAGGCGACGGCTTTAAATAGAGGCGACGCTGCAAGTTAACTCTGCATAGAGATCCTATATATATATGGGATACGACAACTGCGTAGTCAAAAACGAATGGTTAGAGCCAGCACGTGACTTATGGACGCCATTATGTACTAACTGTGCTAGCAGATGCCATGCGATGTCGATACTTGCATGATGTATTTAGCAGTATTTAGTCATCGCCAGTTGTAATTTTCTTCCGAATTATAAAACGTTTATGAAACTATAAGCATATTGCCAAATTGTGCTGCAGTAGGTGTTCAAAAAGCGGGAAAAACTGCTTTCTTAGAGACGATGAGCGACGCAGAATTTGGGCAGTGAAGTTATGTATGAACTTAATGATAAACTTAAAATGCAATTAATCTTTTTATATCTTTTTTTTATAAAATTATTGCCAATCATTTTTAAATTATCATTTATAAAAACTTTTCGATCGAAAAATAAAATCCTTTATTAATTTTTTATTCATGTATTTTTTTTTCATACTTTCTAATTAACTTCGTACCAAAACTCCTTGTTATTCCCCTCTGGAGTAAAGGGATGTACTGTTCTTTGACATACACCAGTCCAGTTGAGATGAACACAATGGTATTGATTATTGTGAATAAAGCACTCTAACTCTATCTTCTTCTAAGACACGTGATCCTATAGTGAACAGTATAGTTTTGTGACTGCAATAAATTGAGTTCAGGGTTGTCGCTCACATTCTCCTTTCAATATATCTATGTTGTAGATATTTCAATCCCAACTTATCTTTTGCCAAAATAAACACAAGCGTATTGTAATTAAAATAAACACACGCGATCGAGCATGAACCGTGAAATAAAACGCACTTAAAATTAAAGATAAAAAGGTTTTTTTTTATTGAATAATAAGATATCAAAATTTGTGACAATAAACTAACAAGGGGAGAACCAGGTCTGTTAAGCTCGGGTTTAACTGAAATTTAAATATGTTGTTACACAGTGGGTCTTAGATTTTATCATAACCACAAAATATAGGCTGAGTTCAGATTTTAATTTAAGAAGCTATTCATGTGCCGATTTACCGTAGTTTGAAAGAAGAAGTTAGAATTATATTGTGAACAATTGCAATATTTATTATATTCTTTATAGCATCATTAGAAGTTATTCAACGTTTAATCAACTAGGTTTGGTTGGTTTGTTTGGTATTAACGTCCTTTTCAACTGCAATGGTCATTTCAGGACGGCATTATAGGGGCCGCAAATTTTGGGTTCTTTAGCGTGCAGCTGGCAAACGACTACACCGGGACCAACGGCTTTACTTCCCTTCTGAAGAAAATGCATGATCTCAGGATTTTCCTCCTGAAAAAGTCCTCGTCGTCCTCGGCTGGGGTCGAACCCACGTCCTCGAGCATCAGAGGCGATCACGCTACCACTGAGCCACCGAAGCCAATTTTAATCAATTACGTTCCTCAGCTATCAGTTATAACTGAAGGTAACAGACTTTAGTAAACATTAAAAGCATTTAGAATTTATTATAATGAAATCCATTGCCAATGAAGGAGTGGGTTTTCCTTTCGTCGTAATAAGAGACGAAGAAATCGGAGACCGGATGTTGTTGGCATTGCTTTTCCTCAGAGTTAAAGGTTCAAGAACTGATTCCGGGGCTGTCATTTGAATGATTGACATCCATCAGAGAATGTTTTATCGTCTTAACCAATTGCATTAATCAGAATTATTCAAAAAACCCGTACGTCATCAATATGTATTTAAAAATGGCAATTTGGGACGTTCTGAAGTAAAAAACTTTTGCCGCCAGACGTAGTAGTCAGTTGCCCGCCAGACGTTGAGAAGAGTAGTTAGTTGCCAGCCAGATGTAGAAGCAAACAGTCGAATTGTCCCATTAGATGAGAAGATGAATGGAAGAGTTTGATTGATGATGAATAGACGTATTACTAATCAGTTAGAACCATAGAGACTTAATACTGAATGAGAGGTTCCTGAACAGTGTTCAGATGAGAATGAGAAGAATGTGACTTCTACGTATTGCTAGTTTTGAAGCCGCTATGATTCCGAGTGCCTGATAAACGGCATTTGTTGTTCCGCGAATGTAGAGAAGAGCCAAGCGCCATCCGAACCAGCTGCCATCAACGAAAGCCATTCCGATGGTCGTGCCTAGATCAACGCCAGAGCCAGATGAGATTCGCCGCGATGCCCGCCGTCACGCCGTGGGTCGCACCTAAATCTTTAACGAGGGTCTAAAAGGTAATCTCGTGGCAATCCTTTATATCGTTTTTATAGGAAACTTCTATTATATTTTATACTTTTTGAAAAGGTAAATCGATCGGCAAAAATAATCCGATAAAAACGCGGTCGATTTGAGTTCATGGCTTTAAATTATCTAGCCTTTGTTGAATCGTTTTCTAACAGTGTTCTCACGACCATCAACAATTAGTATAATACAGTGGTCACCGCTTAATGTGGCCACCTTTAATATGGCCACCCACTTTTTATGGCCACTTCAGCTCAGTCCGGAATTTTCTAACTGTTTCCTATGTAACAAATTTTCGCTTAATGTGGCCACACTTCGCTTAATATGGCCACTTTTTTCAGATGGAGTTCACGAATTCTGCATTTTCATTTCATCTTACTCCGGATAAAAGAGCACCACGCTTATAATATCCACTTTTCATTTCCCTCTAAGCCAATGGGCACTAGTGCCCAAAATTATAGATTGTACTGATTGGTCAATTACGTTATATAAACTCCGTACGTATGAATGGAATTCAGAACACAACATCCTTTTCTGAAGACACCAGAGGAAGGAGGAAATAATTAAAGATCTTTTTTGAAGTACCCGCCTTCACACATTTACAACACCGACGAGACAGGAATTTATTTCAGGGCCTTACCAGATCAACTTAGAAATGGGAAAGGATTTAAAACAGCCAAAGATCGCATCACTGCCCTTGTTTGTTGCTACTTGGAGGGGCAGAGAGAAAAACTCCTCATCATTGGAAAGTCAAAATCTCTACGCTGCTTCAAAAATGTAAAAACTTTCGCAACTCATTATGAATCGTCTACCAATGCATGGATGACATCAGAGATCTGGATTAATTGGCTAGCTCAATGGAACAAGCATCTTAGATGCGAAGACAAAAAAATTGTTCTTCCAATTGACAATTACAGCGCCCATGCTCATGTTCCTGATGACCTATCCTACATAGAAATCATATGGCTTCCACCCAACACAACTTCAATAATGCATCCATGTGATTTGGGCATCATAAGGACAATGAAGGCCTATTTTAGGCACGAGATGCGCCATAGGACCATAGAAAAGCTCAAGGACAGTAATGACCGACTCCTAGCAAATGAAGTTGTTAAAAAAATAAATTTGCTTGATGCTATGCACATGCTTTGTGTTGGTTGGTCAAAAGTGTCACCAACAGCCATCAATAATTGCTGGAAAAAGGCTGGTTTTAAGTTAGAACATGAAGAGGAGTGTGAAGACCATGAAGGTGACGTTTTTATTTTATTTTTGCCTTAACTCGCTTATTGTACTGCGTGGATTATACTGTATTTTTGCTTCACTTTCAGGTCCTTTTCCACCTAAGGGATTAAGTGATGATATCTTCAATAACTGGGTAATGATTGAGCAAGATGTCCCAATTGTGAAAGAATCAACCAACATGGAAGGAGATGAGGATGGTCTGGCCGATATCATCTCTAACATTCAAAGAGAAAATGAAAACCAAGAAGTTGAAATCAATAACAGCGATGACGATGAGGAATTAATTAAACCGTCGAATGCAGAAGTTCGAGCAAGCACCATCCAAACAGCTCTTCAAATGAGTGGCTATGAAAAAATGGATGACTATTTAAAAGTTCAAAGCAATGTTCATGATTTTTTAAGGAGGCAATGTTGTCAAACAGACATTAGACATTATTTTAAATAAACTATTTTGACAAGATACTGTACGTGTATAAATGATTATTTAAGCAAGCAAGCCTGTCTATATGTAAGTACAAACACATGCTCGACTTGTCCGATAAAAAAAGAGAGAGGACCGATAAAAAATAATGTGGCCACTTGAGCATGGTCCTGAGGAGGCCACATTATGCGGCGACCGCTGTATTCAAATGGTGTTTGATGTTTTCAATCACATAAATAGAAGATTTAAACCAATAAGAGAGATAACGAGGAATATGTCTATTTCTTAAAGGAATAAATAGGGTTTAATTATTTGGGCTGTTGTTTATCTAACCCACTGCCTTTTCATCTGGACCAGTGAGCAGTAAAATTCTTTTAATGTGTCAAGCGTCAGACTAATTGGAGTTCTGAACCCCATTCTAAGTAAAAAAACTAATTTTATAACATTGGTGATTGGAGCCACGATTAATTGTTATTTCCAATTGAGCCACGAGTCCCATATTTTGGTGCAGTTGTTTACAGGATGAATAATTAATTATTCAAATAATTGATAATTAGCATATTTGAATACTGAATAATTAATTTGAGCAAAATTTCAGAAAAAATTTCTTGCCATAAATGTTATTTTAGGAATCGTTTAAAAGTTGTTCTCATGATAGATATTATGCACTGCTTATTAACATATGTTTTAAAATTTTTGATATTTATGATTGATTTTATGTTGCTTGTATAAATAAGAGGTTGGTGTATGTTTGTGTGCATATGTTTATGTGACTATTGTTTTCATGCTCCCAGAGTACATATTTTAGGAAAAGTATTTATTTTATAATTACACCTTCATACAGGTAACATCTGAATTTGATTTATTCTTGTTTGATTTTGATAAGTAGATTTTAGTTAATTAAGACGATTGTAGCTGTAAGAGCGATTTTGATTAAGAAATATTTTGATTAAGAGCGTTATTAGGATCCAGGAAATAATTTTAGAGACTGGGAAGGTTAGTGATTAGAAAAGAATAAGCGTTATAGCGTATAAGAATAATATGCAAATTTTAGGCTTTTACACTGAAGTCCCGGTTTTTGATGGCAGTACAAATGTAAACGAATCTTTCCAGAGATTGAAAGAAATCTCCGCCACAGGAAATTGAACTGCAGAAACAAAATTTCAAATAGCGCAAGATTAGATTAGCAGGTGAGGCTCTATAATTTGCACGTGAGGATCAAGACATAGTAGCAGCGGAACATTATGAAGTCTTTAAAGGATTAGTGACTGCTAGATTTTTTAAGGAAACCATGGAACAGAATAAGCGCAGATTTTCAGAATGCCAACAGGAGCGTAGCAAGAAAGTTCGACAGTTTGCAACTAGATTACAGTCCCTTGGAAGGAAACTTTTAGAACCAATTGATGGTGAAAGAGAAGTTGCAAATGCTAAGCGCGAATACACACAACAGCTGATTAATAACAGAATAAAAGAGATTTTTAGCAGGGATAGCTATGAATTTGCAAAAAAGGTATGATTTATCGTAAACCTGGCGTGTTAGAAGAAGCGATAGAGTTCGCAAAAGAGTTAGAAGAAGCAGAACAGTATATAAAAAATAAACCAGCGACTCTGCATGTAGTTGACAACATGAATCGCAAAGAGGAATTAGTCAACAGATAGAACAACGAATAATGGAACAGCTAGAAATAAAAATCGAGGAAATACTGAAGCGGGCAACAGAAAGCTACAGGCGTAATACGCATAGGCCACAAGGAAATCATAATCACAATTTGCAACCTGTAAGCCGCGATCAAATTAGGAAAAATGTTGTCTGTCATTATGGTAAGAAGGTGGGTCATTATGAATGGAGCTGTTGGAATAAGGTTAGAGATAAGCAGAAACAAAATAATAATAGAGATCGAGGAAAGCTTCATCCGCAAATAGAAACCACAGTTGTTGAAACGCGCTGCAATGAGCAAGTACGTCCACGTGAAAGGAGCCATATTCATGTCAATACTCGAGAGTTTAAGAAAACTTGGTGTAACTGTAGTAACCACGTCGGACACAAACAGAAATTTTGTTGGCTTCGAAGGAAAAAGGAACTCCAAGAAATGAAGGAGAGGGATCGTATTAATAGAGTAACTCCAGAAAATGTGAATATAAAATAAATCCCTTTGATGTTGTAACCCAGAATTTTGATTTAGTACCAACAGATAGAATAGAAAAATTTATGGGAATAGAAATTAAGGAAGCAGATAAATGCAGAAATGAAGAAAGACTTGGTAAAGTAGAGGCACGACTTGTGAGGATAGAAAAAGAATTGACACTAGGTGTTCCTCAGATGTTAGAAATCTTCCGTGGAGAAGAGAAACAAATATTATAAAATGCAGTCAGAAAGTTGGTAAAAAGAAACGACAGATTAACTAATAGGTTGGAATAGCCGGAACATGATTGGACAGACATTCATATAAGGCTTAACAACTTTGAGCAGCATGTAGAAGTGTGTGGAATTAGATGCATCCATTTGAGCAACAAAATGGTTGGTTGGTTCATGAGAATTTTTGGCGTCAACTACTAAGGTCATTTTGCGCCCTCTACACAAGTTATATCTGTACGCAGCCCGGGACAAATACAAACATCCATGCCCACGGCGGGATTCGAACCCACGACCAAGCGGGCTTGAGAACTAGAAAGCCTACGCCCTAGCCCTCTCGGCCACCTGGCTGGCTCAACAAAATGGAGATGCTCGAAGGAAAGGTGGACAAGATGAACCTTCCCGTATCAAAACTACAGGTATACCAACCTAAAAGCAAATTTGTTGGGTCAGTATCTGCGGAAAATGCTGTCAATTCTTTTCCAAGAAAGGTGGAAAATAAGGGAAATTCGGTATGAATAGAGACAGTGGATGTACATCAGAACTTTGAAATATGATCAACAGATTAAGTAAACAATTGGCCGTGAAGAATCAAGCATTAACTGAAATGAATTAAACAAAATCGTGTATGGTTATTCCTAATGATCTACTTTTTTGTATGGAAAATATTGTAGAACAAATTTTATTATGAAATTTTATGATCAGTTTATTTGGATTGTTACTCAATGTAAAAGATTTAGAAATAGTTATAAGAGCAACTTAAGGCTATGTTTAACAGTAAATGGATACTCGCACTCAGAAGAACAGATAACATTAAGAACAGAGTTTAGACATGAGTCATTGTAGAGTGGAAGGAGGTATGAAATTTCAACCAAAACACTAAGACATCCCTAGGGTGACCTGACTTCTTAGTTTAAATTATGCTTGCTGCATTCTGCAGTCTCGAGTTCAAAAGAGCCAAGCGATTTAGGTATTGATATCATCAGACATCTTAATTACGCAGTAATTTTGATAATTTAAAATAAGATCATGGTTGGTAAATTGTAAGGTTAGGAGGTAATAAATATTTGGTAATCATTGTCAAATCCGCAGAAGAAACGATGTAGCAAAAATCGAAACTCCGAGGATTTGACATCGAGGAAAGAGAGGGCAAGAAAGAGAGAGAGAGAGAGAGAGAGAAGAAACACCCCCAACTGCAATCGACTTGCTCTAGAAAGAGAAGGAAGATTGAAGAAAGATAATTGGAGGATGGAGTGCGCAGACGCGGCACAGAATCCTGCAAGATCGAATAAAAGGCGAAGCTGGAGACAAGGAAGTCAGAGAGCAAGTGGCCATCAACGGGTGCGGAACTTCCAGGACCAAATACATGACGATGTCCATTCCTCATGCCGAATGAACAAGCCGAGAGGACCAAGAAAAGCAAAGGAGACTAGGGCAAGTAATAAGCTGAACAATTCTTTTAGTAATATTGCCAGTGTCTCCCTAGAGCTGAGTCTGCAGCCCCGGTCATGGAAGCCGCCTAAGCAAATGGTTGCCCAGCCTGATAGTCGGAAATGACGGCAGCTAGGACCAAACTCTGTACGAGGTGATCGAGGAAGATTCCGAACCACTTGTTTGACCGAGCCCACTGTCGCCTGAGCAAAACCCCGGACTGCTTGTGCATTTAGGAAAGTGCAAACGACAAGTGACTTCCATTTGCCTATTTTGAACATAGCAATTCCAACTTAATTTAGAGTTTGTCCCAAGCCATGAATTAGGATTATCTACTGCTGAGAATCTATGCTTAGAAGGAGGTATAGCAGATGAAGTAATGGACAAGTGCAATTACGAAAAAGTCCCTGTGCTGTCACATGGTAATGCCAAGTTAGCAGCAACGATTCCCTCCCTGAGCAACTCGGTAACTGTGGCGATTCCTCAACATCCCTTCGCAGAAGAGCCAGTGGTAACTCAGCAAGCCATGCTCGAGTGTCCCGTACAAGCAAAAAACTTCCCGTGGAAGATCGAGATCTTGGAAGCCGTGATACCTATTGACAACATAGCCGGTATTCTCGCGGATGTCCGCGCTGGGACAAAGGCTCAGATTCTAAGGGTACTGTTGTTAGAATTAAAATTTTGGCATTGATAGGACCTAAGTTCCACGTTCTCTTGTACATATTCCTAGAGGGTAGATTGTCTTCTAATATACCTTTTCTATTTCCTACAGCCATCTTTACAAAGTCGAGAAACTCAGTAAGGTCGCTGTGTAGTGGTACCCGACATTTCGTCCCTCTTCTCACCGAACTTGGATGACCCATTGACCGACAGCTACATTCCTTCATGGACGAGTGCTACAAGCCAGACGACCCTTGCGAGTCTCAGAAGCAGCACCATAAGGAAGCCAATGGACTACCCAATAATTCAATCATCAGCTTCCAAACTGGACTGATGTCATTTATGTTAATCGTTCAATTCATCAAGATATTATATCCATTGAATAATTCTTGTAATCATTAAATCTTCATTAAATCAATTTAATTAAAAAATTGTTCGACATACCTCCCTTTTCTCCACTCTTTTCAAAGTCGGTAAAAATACACGACAGAGTGGGGGAGGTGCTTTTGGTCGCGAGCAAGGCTCAGACTATGGCCTAAGTTTCCACTGCATAAAGAACAACGATTAATTTATATCCTTACTTTCTTTTCCATGAAAAAAAGGAGCCAAGCAGAATAGAAGACAAGAGCGAGTGGGTGAGGTGTTTTGAGCAAACAGAGGACGAAGATAAAATTCAAGATAGAAGCTCATCCGACGTGAGTAATAAAGAAAGAAAACCAGCAGCAGAGAAAGTTGATTTGGTTTGTTTGGTATTAACGTCCTTTTCAACTGCCATGGTCATTTCAGGATGGCGTTATAGGGGCCGCAAATTTTGCCTCGCAAGGGTTCTTTAACGGGCAGCCAGCAAACGACTACACGGGACCAACGGCTTTACTTCCCTTCCGAAGGAAGTGCGTGATCTCAGGATTTTCCCCCAGAAAAAATCCTCATCGTCCTTGGCCGGGGTCGAACCCGCGTACTCGGGGCAGAGAAAGTGATAATGAGAGCAAATGGAGCCAGAAACTGTGGAGACAACTTGACAAGAACGACAGGAAACCACTGATCCACATAAGATTTTTATTAAAACGTATGCGCATTTCGGCAGCCAAGCTGCCTTCTTCAGCGTATACAAAGACCTGATCAGAACAAAGTAAATCTGTTCTGATGCAGGAAAGAATTACGTCGTCATATATATAGTAAAATGGGGTTGATTATGATCCAATTACAGAGTTTCTAATACCATAAGCACGGAAATATATATACATAAATAAGTTATTGATAGGCAGTCTTCAACTAATCATTGGTCCTGGTTGGCAATCCCGTAGAGCAGTGAAGACTAGAATTAATGAGCATTTGGCAAGCATCAAAAATGGGAAATTTGCAGTATCAAGGTTCGCTGACCACATACTCGATCAGCAACATGACTTCAGACATGAAGACTTCGACATCGTACATAGCACTAGCGACCCACGTCTGCTGAATTTATTGAGTCATATGCTATAAACAGTGAAGACCCCTCAAGATTGCTGAACAGTGACTCGGGCCCTTTGGATGTGAGCCAATTGATGGACATTGGGAAACTCTTACACCTGCCTAAACTGACCAATAGACTGAATAATCCAATCAGGACCAATGATTAGTTGAAGACTGCCTACCAATAATTTATTTATGTATATATATTTCCGTGCTTATGGTATTAGAAACTCTGTAATTGGATCATAATCAACCGCATTTTACTATATATATATGACGATGTAATTCTTTCCTGCTTTCTTTTTTGTATAATATGGAAGACCGCTTGGGTTGGTTAGGCTT
The DNA here is from genome assembly GCA_023313115.1 of Rhysida immarginata. Classification (NCBI taxonomy): domain Eukaryota; kingdom Metazoa; phylum Arthropoda; class Chilopoda; order Scolopendromorpha; family Scolopendridae; genus Rhysida; species Rhysida immarginata. Next base: position 248,992 of record JAHWFO010017950.1, on the reverse strand, counting down.
CTTGACTACCTCAGTGTATTTCCTTTGGAGTTTATTCTGGTTAGATGAGCTTTGTGAAAGCGCTGCTTTCGTCCCATCCTAACGAATGTACACTTCACTGTTCGATTGTCGATTGTCTTTCCTGCATCAGAACAGATTTACTTTGTTCTGATCAGGTCTTTGTATACGCTGAAGAAGGCAGCTTAGCTGCCGAAATGCGCATACGTTTTAATAAATATCTTATGTGGATCAGTGGTTTCTTGTCGTTCTTGGCAGAGAAAGTGAATTTAGAAGCTCTCCAGTGGGTGTGAATATAAAATTAGTTATTAAATGAACCAAGAAAAGGACTTAAAAAGCTGGTTATGGAAAGAACACTTTAATAAGGAAAGTATTAAGACAATTAAGGACTACAACAGAGGTTACTTACAGTTAATTAATTCCGTGAGAGAGTGGAAGGAAAAATATAGAATTAAAGCGGACCTAAGTAGTTAGTCTAAAGAAATCCAAGTAAAGTTAAAGTGTAGAAAATGGTCCAAACAAGAAGAAGTTATGAAACAGGCGGAAAAATTATTAAGTAAAGGCATTAAGCGAAGTCAGGACATAATTAGTGAAGAATCGGGCTTAATAGAATGCGAGAGAAAAGGGACGAATGATAAAGAAATTATTTGCGAGCAAGAGGTAACAAGTAATAAGCAAGCTAGAAGGAAGAAACAAGAGTACAAATGAGCAATGTAGAAGTTAATAACGTAGAAACTAATTACTTGGAATTTAGTCAAGAAAGAAAAAACGAGTAATTTAAGTGAAGAGGAGAATTTAGAAAGCTCAAATCTTAAAGGAAGTAAAAAAGAGCAGAAATTCGGGAAGAAATTTATAGAAGTAATTGAGCCAATAGGAGGTAAAGAAGTAGCCGTTAAGATTAACAGTTCGGTACAAGGAGAGGTGATAATGAAAAGTGGTAATGAAAATAGAGGGCATAAAATCGAAAAGTGAGGAAGAGGAACCATCAGAGGGAAAGGCTAAAGTAATAATTCGCTATAAAGAATTCATCAAAGAAAAAGGGTCGACAGAGGACTACAAGCAAGCAATAGCTTTATCAGTAGCAGAGGCCATGAAATTGATGATTGAAGAGGAATTGTACAATTGTTTGAAAGAGGTAGCTGACAGAGTACAAAGAGACTTCGAAAAGAAGCACTTCGAGTTAAATTATAAAGGATATTTTAATTCGTCATGGAAAAATTTGGATAAAAAAATAAGCCATGAAATAGTAAGAAAGAATTATAGAACTGTGTATGAAGTAAAGAATAGCGAGTTAAAATTAACAATTCAGCCTAAAGAGAAAGTATGACTGAATCACTTACGACATAATAGATAAAGATAGTGAATTAATTACGATCAATCACGAAAAGAGGCAAAGGCAGGGACCACAAAAAACATAGAAGTGGAATGCCCTATAATTTAGTAAAAAGACAAGAAAGGATAGCTGTTTATAAGGAAATAATTCTTAATAGTGGCCTGAAGAAGAAATTAGAGTTTGTAGCAGCATTAGAGAAAGCTGTCGAATGGGGGATGATGAACGAGGAGATGTATTATAATTGCTTAAAGAAGGGAGCAGAAGAAATGCAAAGAAAGTATTTAAGCAAAAATACAGCAATAGTAATGGAATTCAAAGGGAAATTTCCATACAAAGCCATAACTGCGTATAAAGAGGAGAATGTTATGATTAAGAAAGAAAGAATAGAATTAGGCAGTAGAGATAGCGAAGAAATAAGACGATTAGACGATTAAATCTGTTTAGGTAGAAAATAGATAAAAAAAGAGGAACGAATTCCAGATAGCCATGTCGCAGAAGAAAACTGGAAGATACCAGTAAACTATTTTCTGCAAGTAGAAGAAAAGGTTAGCTTAGCAGAATATTATCAGCTAGAAAAGGAGGCTGAAGACAGAAATATGGGAAGGTTTGGAGTTACTAATAGAGACAGCAGGGGAATTCAAACAGTAAACGATGAAGAGAGAGAAGCGCTATTAAAAGAAATACTCAATAGAATAGCAGTATTAGAAGTGAAAACGGAGAAACTGGAAAACTACAATAAGATAGTTATGAGCATATTCTCTAAGAATACGCTGAAACAGCAAAAGTTTAAGGTGAAGAGAAAAGAAGAAAACGTCTATTCGCAAAGAAATAAAGAGCCAGCCTTTACTGAGAAGCAGGAACCTGGACGGAAATATAAAACAAGAATATTTTATGGGGAAAAGTATAGAGTGAAGCAATAGTGACCAAGAGAAATATTCGAAGCGATCTATTGAAAGGACCCAAAATTGGAAAAGGAAAAGAAGCGTTGCTTTGATCAAGAGAAATGTTGTTAATAACCATGATTATGCTCTTTCAGGAAGAAAGAAGAACAAAGAGAAAAGAGAAGAAATACCGCAATCGAAAATTGAAGATTTTTGACGTGGGTTCGGCAGCGGGATATTGTCAAATCCACGGGAGAAACGATGTAGCAAAAATCGAAACTCCGAGGATTTGACATGGAGAGAGGGCAAGAAAGAGAGAGAGAAGAAACACCCCCAACCGCAATCAACTTGCTCCAGAAAGAGAAGAAAGATTAAAGAAAGATAATTGCAGGACAGAGTGCGCAGACGCGGCACAGAATCCTCCAAGATCGAATAAAAGGCAAAGCTGGAGACAAGGAAGTCAGACAGCAAGTGGCCATCAACGGATGCGGAACTTCCAGGACCAAGTAGATGCCGACGTCCATTCCCCACGCTGAATGAAAGGGCCCAGAGGACCGAGAAGAGCAAAGGAAACCAGGGCAAGTAATAAGCTGAATGTTTCATTTAATAATATTGCCAGTGTCTCTCTAGAGCCGAGTCCGCAGCCCCGATCGTGGAAGCTGCCTAAGCAAACGGTTGCCCAGCCTGATAGTCGGAAATGATGGCAGCTAGGACCGAAATCCGTACGAGGTGATCGAGGAAGATTTCAAAGCCACTAGTTCGACCGAGCCCGCCATCACCTGAGCAAAACCCCGAACAGCTCGTGCGTTTAGGAAAGTGCGAACGGAAAACTACAACACAAACTGTTTGGAGATAAGTGAGACAGGTGACTTCCATTTGCCATATTTTGAACATTGCAGTTCCAAACGTAATTCAGACTTTGTCCCGAACCATGAATTAGGATTATCTACTGCCAAGGACCGATGCTTAGAAGGAGGTAAAGTAGATGATGTAATGAACGAGTGCGATTAAGAAAAAGTCCCTGTGCGCTCATCGAAGAAAACAGAGACGACGCCCGCCGAATTGCTGGAGTCCACATGGTGATACCAAATTAGCAGCAACTGTACCCTCCCTGAGCAACTCAGTACCTGTGGCGATTCCTCGACATCCCTTCGCGGAAGAGCCAGTGGTAACTCAGCAAGCCATGCTGGAGTGTCCGGTACAAGCAAAAAACCTCCCGTGGAAGATCGAGACCTTGGAAGTCGTGATACCTATTGACAACATAGCTGGTATTCTCGCGGGGTGCCCTGCAGGATGTCTGCGCTTGGACAAAGGCTCAGCTTCTAAAGGTACTGTTGTTAGAATTAAGATTTTAGCATTGATAGGACCTAAGTGCCGCGTAATCTTGTGCATATTCCTAGAGGTTAGATTGTCTTCTAATATACCTTTTCTATTTCCTACAGCCATCTTCACATGTTCAACAAACCTAGTAAGGTCGCCGCCCTCCTGAGTAGCGGTACCTGACATTCAGTCCCTCTTCTTACCGAACTTGGACAACCCATTGACCAACGGCTCCATTCCTTCACGGACGAGTGCTAGAAGCCAGACGATTCTTGCGAGTCTCGGAAGCAGCCTCATAAGGAAGCCAACGGACTACCCACTAATATAATCATCACCTTCCAAACTGGACTGATGTCCAAACAAGGACTCAAAGAAACTACTAATCCACAACAAAAGTTTATTCATACGAATGCGCATTTCGGCAGCCAAGCTGCCTTCGTCAGTGTATCCAAGACTGATGTCGTTTATGTTAATCATTCAATTCATCAAGATATTATATCCATTGAATAATTCTTGTAATCATTATATCGAACTAATTAATAAATTGTTCGGTAAAAATACACGACAATCATGAAGTTTAACCTGTGTACATTCATGAGAATAAATTTTGAACTTTCTGTGAAAAAGATAAAACAGCTACTGGAGAATATTGCTCTAATTTCTACTAAATTGGAAGTTTGTATCATGCTATAGTAGTTGGTATCTAATTGAAAATCAGTTTTTAACTAGGGTGAGTTTCAGCAACTACCATGATTAATAGGGGAAAATGTATTTAATTACTGATACCATTAAAAACGCCATCTCTAGACGTTTGTCTTGTCTGAGTTAAATTGAAGAAAATGGCAATACAGAAACTTTTGTTGCTTTAACCAATACAGAGTCAATCTATAAACATAGTTGTATTAATTTGGGTAGTTTCTGGCTAGAATTATTATTTCAATTCTTAATTTTAATTGAGTGATGGCCGTTGTCACGAGATTTATACCTTAGCTTTGTTATAGATTGATGATTTAAATGAGCGGAGAATGTTGTTTTCAGCACCTCAGGTTGCAGAGGAGCACCTTCGATTACTGAGTTAGCTGAGAAGACTACGTTATCGTAGCATCAACTACCATCTGCACCGCATGTATAGGAGTGACGACTTTGAACTTGTCAACTGTAATAATTTCAACAGAATAATAATACTGTCTTTAATACAGCCAACAGACAGGTATTTTAAAGAGACTTAATTTTGAACTGAATTCTAAATGTTTATGAACTAATTAAAAAATAATGTCTGGACCAGCGACTTTGATTATGAATCATTGTCAGTGATGTGATTTTAAACAATTTTCGGAATGAAAATTTTATATGTAACCTCATTTATATTTTGAAAATTTCTTAGTGAACTTAATGCAGATATTTGATATTGTTATTGAGTAGCCATTATATGAACATTTTGAGGTTTCCATTGAGTGTTATTACTTAGCTAGTATACGTCAACAATAACATTTAGTGCATACTTATGAATAATGAAACATGATTCTATTACTTTCATATCAAGAACTTTTATGGACAGTAACTTTTAATTTGTGAATGAATTTACCTGAATCAGTGACTTGATCTTAAATGACTTTACCTGAACATTATTTGATTATCTATTTCAATTTTAATTCCTTACAGTTTTTATAAATGAAAATTCCTTGAATTGATAATATGAACCATTGGGAGATACTGAATTAAACTTTATTATCACTGTGTAATTTACATAATTTATATTAAGTCAAAATTTACGATGCTGTTTATCTGAACTAGAGAATTTACTTCGTTTATACTATGAATAATTATAATCACTACTTACTCATTTACAATTTATGTAACTATTACACTTTGTGACTATGTATTATTTGTTATGGATTTTAATAAACTAAACAATTATGGGGTGAGAGAGAAAGGGAGAGACATGGGATTGCCCATAGTGGATGGAAGCAAGAAGAAGTCTTCGGAAAGGACCACCAGGTCAATAATCAACAGGTTTGGCTAAGCTTTTGATGAATTCATTTTGAAACACCATTATTAAGTTGGAAAGTATTATCTTAAGATAATTCCTCTTCTCAAAAAAGGGAGCAATGTGGGTCTTAGATTTTATCATAACCATGAAATATAAGTCTGAGTTAAGATTTTAATTTAAGAAGCTATTCATGTGCGGATTCACCTTAGTTTGGAAGAAGAAGTTAGGATTATATTAAAGAATAATTGCAATATTTATTATATTCTTTATAGCATCATTAGAAGTTATTGAATGTTTAATCCATTACATTCCTGAGCTATCAGTTATAACTGAAGATAATAGATTTTAGGAAACATTAAAAGCATTTAGAATTTATTATAATAAAATCCATTGCCAGTGAAGGAGTGGGTTTTCCTTTCGTCGTAAGAAAAGACGAAGAAATTGGACACCGGATGTTGTTGTAGAGGATGATAGGCACTGTCGGGAGCGGTATCGCTTTTCCTCAGAGTCCAAGGTACAAGAACTGATTCCAGGGTTGTCACCTGAATGATTGACATCAGTCAGAGAATGTTTTATCATGTCAACCAATTGCAATATCAGGATTATTCAAAAAACCCATACGTCATCAATACGTAATTAAGGATGGCAATTTAAGTAGTTCTGAAGTGAGAAACTTTTGTTACAAGAAGTAGTCAGTTGCCCGCCAGACGTTGAGAAGAGTAGTTAGTTGTCATCCAGATATAGAAGTGAACAGTCGAATTGCCACATTAGATGAGGAGATGAACGGAAGTGTTGCCCGTTTTATTGATGATGAATAGACGTATTACTAATCAGTTAGAACCATAGAGACTTAACGCCGAACGAGAGGTTCCTGAACAGTGTTCAGATGAGAATATGAAGAATGCCAGTTCTACTTATTGCTAGTTTTGAAGCCACCATGAGTTTGCTCATCACCGACCCTCCACCGAACTTCACCGTGAGCACAACACTTCTTGGCAGATAACGTTTGCCATACCCAAACTCGTCCATCCGATTGCCCTCCATTAAACCATTTGCCATTGATCCAGAGCCAATGTCATCGCTCTTTGCACCATTGCAATCTCCTTGCTGTGTTGCTGGTGCTGATGTCAAGTTTGTGGGCTGCCGCTCTGCCATAAAAACCCATTGCATGCAATTCCCTGCGAACAGTGAGGGTGCTCACTGTTGTTCCCATCGACTCTATGAACGATCTTGTCAGTCCATCAAGCGAAGTGTGACGGTTTGCAGTGAGCAATTTACGAAGAGCCCTTTGGTCTCTGGCCGACATGATCTTGGGTCTTCCAGTCCTAGCTGGAACACTTGTGGTTCCTTCCTCTTTCCATGCCCGGATGACGTTGTGAACGGTCGATTTCGGGATATTTAGAAGGGTCGACAGTTTTGCGTGTGAGATGGCACCCAACAATTGTACCTCTTTGGAAGTCTGAAAGCTCTTTTCTTTCAGACATTCTTACAGCATTCACGCAAGCATGATCTCATAATAGCATACTCTCTGCTATGTAGTGCTGGGAAGAATGCCAGTAGTGAAATTGCAAAGGAATGTCTCATTTTCATCCAAATCAGGGTCGTCCCATGACTTTTGATAGGGTAGTGTATAAGCACTCCTTATACGTACATGTATATAACTTTACTCACTTTGGGATAAATATAAACGTATACGAATAAAAGCATAAGCTGAGAAACAAAATTCTTAACTCCTAACCCAATGGTAAACAATGTTCTTAAGAAGTATTAACTGATAAACCAGTAGGAAAAGAAGACACCTAACAATTATTTGGAATAACGAACAAACCAGTTTGCTTACGGCACTTTCATAGGCAAATCCCATTCATCGCAGTGATCAGTTTCCAAATTTGTTTGTAACACTTGCACTGTCTCATAAAGCTATCCCAACTGCCTGTAAAAAGTATAACATACTCCTGTATGATGCATATTGTCCAAGTATGCAGGAAAACTTCCACAAACGCGTTTGCCAAATCTGTGGTCTTTATTTCCCTTCTGCCAAGCGCATTAAACTGTACAAAGCAGTTCAGGGCAAAGCCTTCAATTTGAATGCTCCTGATACAACACTTGCTGTCGTAGATAATATTACCTGCAAACAAGGAGAGATAGACTTGCAGTCATCTGTAGAAGAAGATGATGATTTTTGTGTGGCTTAGTGAATACATTTCTGACATGTTCGTTCCTGAAGCAGCCTCAAAAAATACGTCTGTAATAATTAAAGATTTGGAGATGTGGGCTACCTCGCCATGTGTGTTTCAACTAATGGGATTTTTTTCTCTTATGGTGGCACTATTTTTATTTATTACCTCGATACATCTTGTTTAATAAAATTTAATTGTCATTTTCCCAATGTATAAATTAAGGTTAATAAATTCTTGGTATATATTGAAAAACCGCTTATTAGCCATGTTACAGATTATTATATAAAATCTGACATCGAAACAATTATGACACAGTATAGAAAAACAAAACCTAAACTTTAATTTAATGAAAACACAAATTCAAAAATTCGGGAGATGCGCTGAAGTCAAAAAGCCATATGTATTTGGGGCTATGGATTGATCCAACCCTGACTTTTTTAAACTCATATTGAAGTGTTGATCCCTAAATTATTAAGATTACAATTTGTTTTTAGAGAGATTAGAAATCTCTTATCCATAGAATAAAAGAAAAATTTTTTTTATTCAGTCCTTATTGCTACTATTCAATACGGAGTGATTATATGGGGAAACGTAAGTAGTTCTTTGAAAAAAAGACTTATTGTCGCTTTTAACCTTTTATTTGCCAATGTACTCTTTTGGGAACATAGGTTAAAAGTTTTTTTTTTGTTTACTCTATTTTATCTTCCAATTGCAAAAATTTTTTGATCCTTTATCAAATTATATTACTAATTTACATAATTTTTTGAACTCTCAAAATTTAATATTAGCTTCAGAATAAATTTTTAAAAATTGGTTGAACACGCCAAACTTTTTAAAAATTTTTACATGCATGCATGTAATGATTACTTTATAGATATTCATTACCATATTATAAAAATTGTTTTTCTGGATAATTGTAATCGAAAGGTATTCTTCTAACAATTCATGTCTAGATAATAGAAATATGCTAAATAATAATATTGTTTTTTGTTTAAATAATAAATATCAAATTAACTCAAATCATTGTTGATGTTCATTTCAAAGCATTAGAAAACCGTATACCAATACTCTGCAGCTTTTGAAAGTCAACGAACTGATTTCAGAACCTGAAGGTCCCCAAGTATAATATAGTACCTTTAATGTACCTATAGAAATAACTGTTTAAAAATTTTTATTCCCCAACTATTCAAAATATTTCTATAATTAGTAGGTAAGCATTTTATGTACTTTTCGTCGTTTTCTAAGCTATTTTAAGTTTTTTTTCATATACTTTGAAAGTAATATTTTTAGTTAAAAATAAAATAAATACCAATTTTGAAGTTTTTGATTTTTATTTAGTTTTAAAAATTTTGTTAACACTCTTTCTTTAGTAACAAAAAAGTTATCGATTTTTGGTCCGAAACAAACTTTAATTTTCCACAGTGGGACGGGGGGAGAGACGCAGAGATAGGGAGGGACAATTTAGCTTAAATATAAATATTATATTTAGATAATAATTCGATAGATATATTAAAAAATACCTTTAGATTTTCAAAGTTATCATTGCGGTGAAATGAATCGGGAGTGTCAGAAATGTCATGCAAAGTATTTTGGATATTTATTGTGTTATCTATTTTTCATTCTTCAAAGTTTATTAACAAGCAAGATTGAGGCTAGAATAATTACACATATTTTTTTTTTCTCAGAAATGTGAACGAATTTCGATCATTGGTGGATCCTAGTAATAATAAAAGTATGAAACGCTATTTTTTACTATTCTCTTCTGTTGAATTTTTGGTTACTAGCTGCAGAGGACATTCATAAGTGTGTTTACTGCATTTTGTGTACACCTACCCTGTAGTAGTACACCGCGCACCCCTCCTTGGCTCAATTGGTCATGAACCTTTGCCAGACAAAAAAGTTTAACAAAATAAAATTACCCAATTATCATTTGATGTCGAGCCGGCCCCTGCAATCGAGCGGGTAGGCTTCCCGTTATACTGCCCTGTAGATATCTTCAACACCCTGTACACTTTTAGAGTTAACAAACACAGTTGTCTATGTAGACATAATCCTCGATTACTGTACCAGTTGTGCAGATATTCGTTATCCTGTGTATTTGTATATTATAACGTCATGGTTGTGAGAATCTGCATAACTAGTTAAACTGTGGTTATAAGACGGTGGAAGTAGCTACGGAAAATAACAGCGGGCCTACAGCAATAGATAAACTTCTCCTATCGTAGCCGCCACGTTCTCACAGACTCACCTACGTGAATGGTTGTATCGTGTCACCAGCAGATCACGCCTTGAGCATTTGTAAAGAAAGATGAAGAAACTTGGACGGTTCTTCTTTCATCCAATGTAACATCGCTACGAGGAATAAAAACTTGCTCAACGCCTTTATCCTTTTGGCAAAGGGTTAACCACGGAACAGTACTACCCGTCAGCTACCTATTTGCTGATGAAATAGGCAATTAAACCGACGAGTTATTGGTTTCCTCGTAATTTGACAAGAACGAGAATGGAATGTTGGTTGATAATTTCGGACTGGCTACCAATTTGAAGTTTAGGAACAATGTTGAAAATTTTGAGTTTATCAGGAAACCTTTGCTGAGTAATAATATTTACACACATTTTTCTGAATAAAACCAATGTAAAAAAGCTTCTGTATAAGAAGAGAAGTAAGCCTGAAGGAACATTAGGGTCATTTAGGTTTACAGGATAAACCAAGTCAAAAGATGAACTATTGTTGATCTGATCAGCACGATCAACTTAAAGAAGTTTATTAAGTATAATATTTTCAATAAACTTAAACAGCATTCCTTCAGTACAAAGAAAATGTAAAAGAATATAATCGTAATAAACAGTTTTTGACTACAACACCTGTTTATTACGATTATATACGTCCGTTTGAGTTGTAATTTTTATTAAATAAAGTTCAATTAGAGTATAGGGAAAGGAATGTCAGTAGGATTATTAAGTCAAGTTTAAGTAAAAGAAATTTATCGAAACAACCGTTTTTGGAAAACTCTTTGTCCGATAATATGCAGAAAAATGTGTTGAATCATCTTCTGTAATAAAAAATATGCTTTGCCTTTTAAAAAATTCGAGTTGACCTTCAAAAGGCAGTCTTGGGAGTGCAATAACGGAGAATATGCCAAATTCGGAGAGAGTTGACAGGAGCACAAAAGATTGAACGCTTAGTAAGGCAATTTTTTTAAACTCTACATTCGCTAATTTATAGGTTGTAAAGAAGTGGAATTTTTTATCAGCTGATAAGGTTTATAGGTTTCACATATTCTTAGCCAGAGGACATGAAATTCACGATTGCAAACAACACCAAATTTTATCGGGTCATTTATTAACACCATATCTACATTTAAAGTTTAAACCAGCACATAAAGCTGATAAAAATATCGTCTCTTATGAATACGTAGTTGCGTATTAATACAAAAGTCATTCTAATTACATTCTAATAATATTTGGATAACAGTGATAGAGAATAATATCAACAATTGTTAATTTTGAAATAAATGAAAACGTTTGCTAAAATCCTTCAGTTTATTAACTGTGAAGACGATTTGCGAATTTTAATGTTATCCTTACAAATCTGGTGAAAAATACTTTTTATACCATACGTATTGACCAACACTACGTCAATATTTAAAATACGTATTGTCCTATGTTTTTTGTCCGTATTTAATTTTTTTTCTTTCCCTTTTATTTTATCGGAAAAGCATTAGATATACTCATCGTTCATTGCAATGAATTATATATAGTCTCCTAGTAATGGAAGAAACTGGATGATAGTGATCAATCAAACTTCTTCCTCTTTTTGTATGCAAAGAATAAGTCAATATATATTTTGATGACTGTCCTGTATTGAATATTACCTAGAATAAAAGAAGCAGTATAAAAGAAACAGAAGGGTAATAAAATGCAAATTAAAAAGAAAAAATGAAGTGTAAAGATTCGTTCGTTAAGAACAGGATAAAGAGACTCCGTTTACGGTTTAACGAGGGAATAAGGCTTCTCTTCCTTAAGGAACAAACCAAAATAATTCGCCTTATTGACGTTATAGATCATAACTTCAAGATAAAATCACATGATATAGAATCATACGAAGATGTCATTTCCCTGTACTTGTTCGCTTATTATTATAAATCCCGATGTCTTTATTAATGTAACCCCTGTTCTATTTTTTTTTCCTTTGACTTATTAAAAAATTGTACATTTTGTCTTCTTTGAGGAATTATGTCAAAATCAGGTAATTAAAGGAAATTATTATATGCTTATTCATAAATGTAATAATTTTAATTTACAATTTTTAATGTACGAGTTATATATGTAGCTCTTAATATAAAATTTCTTAACTCAATTTTTAGCAAGCCCAGGGAAACCATCACAATCAAATACTCAACTACAGGATAAAGGTATGATACAATCTGTGTATTCTCTTTTTGAAAAATGCTCAAATGAAGTTTATTTTATTTTCATAAGATATAAATTATTTTTATAGAGTGTTCTAGAATAGAATGATAATCCAAAGAAATTCTCTAGTATAACACTCTTATAGCAAATAAGGTTTATTTATGTATTTTTATTTATGTTAACTTTACTAACTGTGATTGCATTCGTTGAACAATCGAAAACAATGAAGCCAATGATAAAGTTTTAACTATAAATTACATAAATTTGTTCGATTAACCTCATGAATATTAAATAATTAATTATGAAAATAATTAAAAATAAAGAATTAAATAAATAAAAAAGTTGCTACAATGTTATATTGGGTTGTTTTGATTTACACAATCTTGACTGGAGAAATCTTGATAGATGATACTGAAGACATTTCTTGTGATGTTGGCTGAATGTTAAATTTCAAGTATACTAGACGTTATCGTGTTATTTTCTGTGATTTAAAAAAATCTTCATAAAGATTTAAATTTTGAGTAATTCTTAGAATTTTTTTTTTTTTTTTTAGAAGTCATTGTAATCCAATACGTCCATCCAGAGCCTGTATGGCCTGAGGCCGACGAGTTAGGTCTCTGGATGGATCAGGATTAACGACTGCAGTATGATGGTCACAGCAGCCGGGGGGGGGGGGCGATAAAGATCCTGAGTCACTGATGAGTACGCTCATCATTTATTATTTACTAGAAGAGATACCCGGCGTTGCCCGGGATAATTACACTTGCACAAACTTTTCCTGTCATTGTTGGTCATGAGATATATATTGTTGATCCCTGCCTTGTGTTGGTGCATTGCGTGTTGATACCATTGTTGATACCTATTGTTGCACAAACTTTGCCTTGCATTGTTGGTCATGAGATATTTCTCATTAATATGCCCTGCCATAACCATGAATATCGATTTTTTATCCATAATTATTATTGTTCCGAAATCTGAGGTAGACAGTGACCTTCCTCATGCTTTGAAGGTCAAGTATGCAAAATTTCATCAAGATCGGATTTATATAAAAAACGTACAGACAAACAGACCCATCCACAAACATCATTCTTTATATATATAGAAGATTTTCTTTTTTCTGCATTTTAAAGTTAAAATATTTCCACATGCTGATGTTTTACTTTATTATCTTAGTATTTTTACATTACTAGACTAAAATACTCTAAGTATTGTGAAAACTTTACTGAAATTTATGATAGCAAGTCTATCGTTACGGTTATTTAGACCGCCGTGAACACCGTATGCTAGAAACTATTGCCAATGCAACAGTATAAATAAAGAAATCACTTTATATTTAAAATAAAATGCATATAGTTCACTTTATATTTAAAAATGAGAAAGCAATAGGTGAAAAACAAGCTAAGTGGCTTCTAATCACATCCAGAAATTACTCATTTTTATTTATGTCACATCCTTGTTTAGGTTCAATCTTTCAATCAATTTTTTACCCATTTCCTGTTATTTCAATTTGTTATTTCGATGTATTTGAAGGTTTTTATTCAGTTGACTTATTATATTATGTTTGAGTTAAATTTCATTAATTATTAGTCCAAGGTTTAAGGGTTTCATGAGAGAAAGGCGTGTACTGCGCATGTGCCTCGGTCATTTCCAAGTTGCTAGTAGCTTTAAAATCAAACTGACCTAGATATTCGCTTGAAGCGAAAAGCAGCTTGAAATTCCTCGCGCTATACGCAACTCGCGCATATCAGCTTGGTGTTTAGGATGATAGCTTGAGCTTGAAAAACCACACGCAAAACGCTCAAAGCTTCAAGCTTCACGCTGCAAGCGAGCTATGGGAACGCACCTTAAAGATGATTTCCGACTTTTCGAGTCGGAGCCTGCTCTGCCGATTGAGTTGCTTAGTGGCTTTAATGAAGTTCTATTTGGATATCTTGTAATAGCAATGCGGTTTATATCCGCGATAGCTCAGTTGGTAAGAGCGGTGCCAGCGATAGGCATAGTCCCTGGTTCGAATCCAGATCGCGGAATTTTTCCTTTCCTTTTCAATTTGTTATTTCGATATGTTTGAAGATTTTTATTCAGTTGATTTATTATCTTATGTTTGACCATTTCCTGTTGTTCAAACGACTCCAAATTTGCACAATGATTCATTCCCGGTGACAATAAAATCAGGACAGATTAACCTTTCTATGAAGGAACAAGTACAGTGTGTCCATAAATTTTAGACTCACATATTTTTTTATTCTTTTTTCTAAACAAACAAAAATATTAATAAATTATTGTATAAATTATAATATTTACAACTAGAAATAATAAATTAATTAAATAGAACAACAAAATGTATGATATTTATAATAAAAAACAAAAAAAAAATTCTAAAACAATAAGAATTTACGTGTTCATAAATTATAGACTACTATGTCAAAACAACTTAAAATATCCATTTTTAATAATGTATAATCCCTCCTTTATTAACAATTACCTCATAAATTCGATTAGACATTGTTTCAATTAATTTTTTTAATTGTTTATCGTGTATTTTTCCCACTACTCAAGAATTGCAGTTTTCAATTCCTGAGTTGTGGAAAACGTTTTTCCCTGCTTGTAAAGATCCCTGGTCAGCATTCCCCATAGGTTTTCAATTGGGTTTAGATCTGGGGAAAGTGCTGGCCAGGGTAAAACATCAGCACCATTTTCCGTAAACCATTTTTGTGTGCTAGAGGCAGCATGGATTGGGGCATTATCCTGTTGAAACTGCCATGGAGAGCCAGTGATACCCTCAGCAAATGGAAAAACGACTGTTGTAGCAAATTTTGATATCCAATAGCATTCATCCTATTATTGATGAATGCTATTGGAGTTTTGCCACTCCAGCTGAAGGCAGTCCAAACCAAGACACTACCCCTTCCATACTGCCGTTTTGGGAAGAGCT
This sequence comes from Rhysida immarginata, assembly GCA_023313115.1. NCBI lineage: Eukaryota > Metazoa > Arthropoda > Chilopoda > Scolopendromorpha > Scolopendridae > Rhysida > Rhysida immarginata. The sequence continues at coordinate 233,946 of JAHWFO010017950.1, read as the reverse complement.
CTTTCTTAGGTCGTGCCAGGAGTTTTGCCAACCATCTGGGCCATCAAGGTTGAACTTCTTCTCATCAATATAGATGATTCTTCTCCAATCAGAAGTCCAACTCATGTGTTCTTTAGCCCAGATCAGTCTCTTCTCCTTGTGGGCAGATGTCAACCTTGGGGCACTCTTTCTCTTCTACCAAGTGTCCACAAGTCTTCACAACCTTTCCAATTGTAGATTTTGGTACATTAATGGTTGGGTCTTTTGCTAGTTGTCTGAAGGATGTGGACTTTTTCTTTATTTCTCTAATAACCGCTCTTTTCTGTTGATACTTCAACTTCTGTCGTCGTTCAGTGTGTTTTTTTGTTGCAGTAGTCAACTCACTGGGTGATATAATGTTGAACTACAGTTTGAGATCGACTAAAGCGACTAGCTATTGTTTTAGTAGACAGACCCTGTTCCTTCAATGAACCATTTTGTCCTTTTTCATACTCGGACAAAGAAGAATCTCTTCTCATTGTTATTTTTACTAATTAAGAGAGTTTAGACAGATTACACTGGCCAACAAAATTTAAGATTTTTCTTGTGATAAAATGAAAGTGTGTGATTTTTGGTAGTATTTTTTCTGCTGATTACGAATACAATTTTTAAATTTCTCTAGCACGCGCAGCTTTCTTGTTTTACAAATGAAACATTTTTAAATCATTCAGTGTTTGAGGCCTGGTAAATTTCCTTGCGGCCCCAAAATATGGATACTTTAACAATGTAGTCGCTTCTCTTCACTCCCATTACTGTAACATAGAAGTCTCGAAGTGCATAAGTTGGAAACGTGACGTGATAGAAAAAATCTAAAAGCACTCAAATTACTGCTAAGAACACTATGTGTGGTCTTAGTCACAAAATGCGTGTTGACTAGTGTTATTATTATATAAAAGTTATTTAAATGTAATAATATAATGTTATTTAATAATATCTGAAGACAGCAATTAAAAAATTAACAATGGCGGATGCTGAGTCTAAAATTATAGGACGGCAGATAATCATTTCATGACAAAAATACTAATTAATCTAATGAAAATAAATATATTTATAAATTAAAACTCTATTTTTAAGATAATATTATTATTTGATTAATTAAATTATACAACTGTTTTATTATTTTAATAGATAATACATTTTATCATGTGAGTCTAAAATTTGTGGACACACTGTACAGTTGCGCGATCATTGTATCAATGCGCGGAAGGAAAAGGGGTTAGGTAATAAGAAAAAACTTACTTTAAAGACAAGACAATTGCTTGCTGTTGGCAAGTTCAGTGACAAGTAGGTGGCGCCACAATCCCCAACATAGGGTATGAACACAACGCTCCTGGCTTCTTCACATGTGCTAGATTGCAAATAAAATGATTTTAAAAGCATCTTTGGCCAACATTTTTGCTCATATTAGATTAGAAAATGAACACATTAAAAGAAAAAGTTATTTGATAGAAGGCAAGGCCGTTTAAATAGAAAATATTTAATACTTCGTGGAAGAGTCGAACGTACACACATGAATATAACATTCAAACCAGCATATAAATAAAGTTTTACACATTTATAAATTTAATATTTAAGGTAGTGTTGGGCCGATACCCGTTAATGTATCGAGAGTTTCGAATATTTCGGTGATATCAATATTGGCAATGTCGAGTAAAAGTTAACAGCCAGTATCGTGGGTCTCGATACTATGATCAGTGTCGGTCGCTTGGTACCCCCTATCAAGGAAAAATCGAGAGATCAGTTAATAAAAAAATTAAGTAAAAACACATCCCACACAAATAAGCAAAATCAAGAAATGGAAGAGGAAGCTATTATTGAAAAGTAAAAGTAGAAGAACGAGAAGTGCTTAGAAAGAAAGCGTAGAAAGACTACTTGAAGAGAAAAATATTTCCAGATTATGTAAGAGAAGAAAAGTCTTTGGAGTCCGAGTAATATTGACGTTACCTTTTGATAAAATTTAGAGTTATTTTAAGAGAATTTTAATCATAAGAGAATATAATTTAATGATGAAATACCAAGTAACTGTGGATAGTTAATAATGGAAGAAAAAAAACACCTCTTGTCTACACAGAAAATACTTCTTGTCCTCTTTTCTGTGTGAACCAGAGGTGTTTTTTTTCTTGCTTTATAATTTAAGAGATCGTTTTCAAAACGCCCTCCCCCGGCGCCCGCGCGGGCGGGGGCCCCTCGAAACTATGACAAGAATGAAAGGTAAACGGTAAATAAATCTGAGTTGCATAGACCTTGAACAGACTTGGAGTAAAATTAAGAAAATAAGATTTTATAAACCAGCTGCAGCAGAAAATTTGTCATGTGGAGTCTCATACAACGAGTTTTGAACTTTCTCAAGTGACAGGGAGAGATATTTTCGTAAAGATTTTTCCAAAATTTTCAGCATTAGCCAAACATAAACAGGCCGCCTCACTTCAGATGTATCACATCACTTGAATACAAAATGTCCATAAAGATGTCAAATTGTTGTTTCATGCCGTGTGTGAAATATACTAATAGAAAAAAATTATAGTTGTGAGTAACTTTTCTATGATTTATAAAATTGTTCTACGAATTTAACTCCTGAACTGCAAAATGTCTACCAAAATCGCATTCAAAATATATATGCGGGTTGTGAGATGCTAGCGTAACAGACTGCAAACCAAATCGGCAAAACCTGGATGGAAAATAAAAATCTGAATCTTAGAAATGCAACCTGTAAATATATATGAAATATGTTTTCGATACACGTTTTCCAAACTTTAGCCTTACTTCCCATTCTTTTCCTAATTACTTGTTCTTTGGAAATCTGGTAAACTCATGCGTTTTTCAGAACCATATTCTGATTTGCATCTAATTTATTTATTATTCGTTTAACACCTGTCATCCTGGCACTGCCTTCATCCACACAAACATTACTTATATCCTTCTCGGCCGCCATTGTGTGTTTTGTGCTGTTGCCGCCAGATATCACCCACTTCTACTGGACTTCCAATAGAATTATTTGGATATTGTTCAGCAATCTTACGTAAACATTTAAAACTAATTGCTTCATTCACTTGTTGAAGGGACGCGACTATTTGTTTTACGTACAGAATAGCGACGGCGAATAAAAACGGGCATGACATACATACTATATGTCAAAGAAAAGACTGTGCGCTATAACTTTAAAAATGTTTATTTCCGGAAATGAGAAGACAAAACTCAAGATATAATTATTTATGTACAGCGGCACTTGCATATTAGTAAGTAGTCCAATCGCCGTCGTTGTTAATAATAGCTTGACACCCTGGGGCATGTTAAGGGCCGGATTTAGGTTTGCTGGGGCCCTAAGCTATTGAAGACTATGGGCGCTCTATTTAAGGTAAATTCATGTTTTGGGACCTCCCTTTAAGCTAAATAGAGTATGGGGACCTAAGTTATAGCTTATTTCGCTTATACATAAATCCGGCCCTGGGTATGCTTTCTACTAAATTGACACTAAATTTTAGAGGTAAAGACTTCCAAATCTGTCGGATTTATCGAGTCAACAGGTTTAAACTCCAAGTGCGTTTCCTGCAAAGTTTACGCCTCATGTAAGCCTATACACTTTATAAGGGGTCGGCATCAGGTGACTGAGACAGCCAATCTAACTCGTACCATGTCATGTTGTGCCTTCGATTGCGTGGAGAGCATACTATGACGTTTCGGGCCATTGTCCTATTGAAGAACCCAGTATGTATTTGTCCTTTCGTACAATATTCGAATACTTGGTAACAGACTCTTTTTGTAGATTTGGGTTATTCTTTGAGCGTTTAGGTTTTTAGTACGGATGCACCAATTGCCAAATCTATTTTTGGAGAAGCAACCCCAGACGTGGACCTTTATAGGATATATAAAGCATGTGGGGGATGACCATGCTCGACGTGACCAAAACGAGTACTCATCCGAGCAAACGACATTGCCCCAATAACGATCCATATTTACCTGTGTCAATTGGAGAATTTTCTTCACATGGTTTTCAGATAGAAGTTTCTTCACCGTACTCCGCCATTTTCAGGTTTTACTCAGGCAAACGACTTCTTATTGTCTCCAGAGAGAACTTCTTAGTACCTTTACGTCGCAGTTTTTCCTGTCCTTCCCGCAAAGTTATTAGTGGATTCTTCATAAAGGTCTCTATGATTTGTTTGTTATATTGTTTAGTGGTTTTTCTTGTTACGCCTCGTTCCGGTAGGTCATCGACAACTTTGTCTTCAAAACGCTTCACCCACTTTCTTGCTAATGTCGTTGATTTTTTCAGATAGCGTGCAGCGGCTGTTTGCAACATTTTCCGAACTTTCTCATGCGAATACAAAGTTGCTTCGAACCGTTTCGTATATTTCGCCACTCATTACTGAATCACAATTGTCCTAAAACTCTTTGCATTCGAAATAGCGTGCTCGTGCAGCGCGCGGTACAGGGCCTAAACATTGTTGCCACAAAAAATTTCCGCTCTGTGTTGCCACAAGATGAAGAAACCAGGATCCTCACTCCGCAGAAAGCGCGTGAGTTGGTCGAAGTTATCTTAAGTTAGGTTTGGGTGAAAACGCCAAATCTTTTTTATCCGAATTCCAAAAGAACCTAAAAGTTTGACATCATATAACACGTTTTATGTAACACAATTGTTGAGTAATCATCCTTATAATTTAGTATTGCCCTATGGCAATTTTTCTCCTGAAATGTATTGAGGCTTTTGAAAAAATCTTCAGAAAAAATGTCACTCAATAGTTGTACATGGATAAGATTCACCATCTCATTGAGAAACATTTGTCAAAGTTATCTTTCAGGAGTTTGTAACAATTTGTACATTAAAACCTGTTTCAAAATATTCGCCGTGCCTTAAAATTATTCAATCTACAATATGCTCATGAGATACAATTAAAAAGATAACGACAGAAAAGTTAAAAAAGTTTCACATTTTCCATATATACAAAGAATACCATTTGTGTTAGAGCGCCATCTACTACTGAAAGTTTGTACTAAAATTTTTTATTTAATAAATGTCAAGCGCATCATTTGAATTATCTTTACTTCAAATTTTATCTCATCTGGACCACTAGAAGGCATTCTACAGCCCTCTGAAGTGGGAAACTTATTTCTTGCTAACCCTATAATTTAAAATATTGAAATAACTATTATTGACATTGAATCAAGAATTTTTTGTGAAAAGGACATGAACGTTTCTTAAATACGCAAAACTTTTTTAACTTTTCTGTCGTTTTCGTTTTGATTGTATCTCATGAGCATTTTGTAGATTGAATAATTTTTGAAAATACATTGTAGCCAAATTCAAGCAATAGAGGGGGCAAAAATCAACTCTTCAGTAAAAACAGCAATCCAATTGTTGACTCCAAGAACGGAATTCGCACGAGTGCACATCCACAGGATTAAAATCAATGACGTATATTAAAGATAGACTCCGAATCCTATTGTTAACAGCGGCAAAAAGTGAAGCAAATTGAGCCATGATAGTTCCGGGCAGGAGTGAGCCGTGGAGTAATTAGCTGTCTGGCTGCTTTGTTTCTGAAGATTTTGGACCCGAGGAATTATTAATTCAAAACCATTATTCAAAGTTGTTCTACGTACAACTGTACAAACAGACAAGAAAAAGGATCAGGAATCATTTTCCACAAAAATAAATCAAAAATACGTAACTAAAATGAAAATACGTTACTGAAACAAAGTTACTGAAAAGACAATCGAAACGAAATTGAAATTGAAACCATGATCGAAAAATTGTTTATAAAATATTATAAAATACTTCAAATACAAAGTAAACGAAAAGATAAACTTATCACTTCGTGATCGACGTATGAAAGAATTATTAATCAGCTACTCTCGTGTTTAGCCATGTGTTTTGCATCATCTTCACTCACTTTCAGCCATGACAGTTCTGGGCATGGAGCTTCCCAATTTGCTTCAAGTTACAACAATAGGATTCGGAGTCTATCTTTAATATACGTCATTGATTAAAATACCATGGTTCGATTAATATTGTAATCTTCATTGTTTCCATTTTGGATTTTAACAATCAGTACTTTTTCGTTTGTTGAAAACAATGACGGTTACATTGCTGTTTGGACTATGATGGTTAGGTGATTTTTTCGCTTCAGGGCATGTTTATCTACCTGGCCTTGATTAATAAGTAATGCCAAGAGCTCTTGGTTAGGCGTTTTGTTAAAAATGGCTAAATAATGTTAGGTCTATTGTTAAAAATGGGTAATTAATGTTAGGCCTATAGTTAAAATCACTATATAATGTTAGGCCTATTAAAAATGGCTAATTAATGTTTGGTCTATAGTTATAAATGGCTAATCAATGTTAGGCCTATTGTTAAAAAGGGGTAATAAATATTAGGCCTATTGCTAAAAATGGCTAATTAAAGTTAGGCCTGTAGCTAAAAATGGCTAATTATTGTTAGGCCTATTGTTAAAAATGATGTGAATGTGGATAGAATCAAAGATATTTCCATTGTTTATTTAAACCAACTGCAAGTAAAAATGAAATATTGAAATTTGAAATCACATCTGCGTCACAAATAAAGCTCCTGGGAATGCTTTCAAGATTTTTCCCGACAGTGCTTTGCAACAATGATTAAGAAGAGATGAATGGTAACTTTGATTAAGAAGGGATGAATAGTTCTAGCAGTGGAAAGAACATAGGCGAAGTAGTTTAAAACATTTAGACGTGCGATAATTTCATTTCTCATTTCGCGCGTGTTTGGAAAGATTCGTGTGAACGCTGCAATCGAATACGTAAATTGACATGCAGTTTTCGACATTGCTGTAGATAAAATATGACTGTAATATTAAAAAACAAATATTTATATTCTTCTTTTCAGCATATTTGAAAATCGTTTCGCGAGTTATATTCTTGTTTGTTTCATAATTCCAGCCCCTAAGAGGAGGTGTTGTTTTTACTGAACTTTAAAGGCTATTAATTTTGAATTAGTTTACTAGAAACGATGTTACTGTTATGGTATTTTATTTGTTATTTATAATTATGTTCGTTAATTATAATTTTTTTTTATGTTTGGATTGATCCGTAAGTGGGATTGCGTTTTGTTCTAAGGTAACGTTCTAGAATGAATCTCGGTCCCCACCCTACCCAATGGTTTGATAAGCATTATTCCTGACACGCCTGGTTCCATAGTCGCAGAATCAGGCTCTAACGCTGTGTTTAGTGGTTGTCCGATGTGCAAAGAACGACTCCTCCCGTGTCTTGTATGGTCGTGGACGCTTGCAGTGGAGTCCCATTAGAGCCATCTACTGTGACGAAAGGTAGTTTAGTGTAACATTCATCGATGAATCTCGTTTGATGATCAATCGGAGGAGATGTGGCAGTCGGTTTCATCCTTTTACCATTTTCGAGGGATGTCGCCATTATGGATGTGGCAATAAAAACCACCGCACATCTCAATGTGAAATCATTGCTTGGGGTGGTCACCCTAATTGATTAGCTGCAATAGCCAGTCCCCTCTTCTATGGGGGTGGCTGTAGCCTGATTGTCTCGCCGATCGTTGGAGTTAAGCACGGCTAGCTGCTGGCAGGTGACGGCCAGTGACTTGATGGACCCGCTGCTGGGAGAGATGGCAATTGGGGCACAGCTTTTGGGGGACTACTTGGTCGGACCCATTTGCTAAGGAACCAGTGCTAGATGCCCAGCAGCTTAGGGGTGATAGCTATTGGTTTTGCATCCAGCAGCGGTTCTTCCATCTTGAACCGTCGTCCTGGCTGCTACCGTCATCTCGTAGCAAGCGTAAAGTTACTGGGATGGCGAAAAATTCCCTTGTAGGAATACGCGTCCAGATTATGTAGATAATCTACCCTCTGTACCAGAAGAACCCCTCTTGTATACATAAAGAGCGCTCGAAGAGGATACTATACTGCTAAACTTCGGATGTCCTCCCCTGTATAATTAAGGAACTAGTCTACAAACTGGACTTTTCAACAATGAAATTTTTACAAGAATGGAAATAATGTAAAAGAAAAGAAGGTCGAGACACAAAACCCTGGAATGACATAGGACTGGACACAGAGTGGTACGACCCTGAAAAACGCTGACATTTCGGATAGAATACACTCAATAAAAAGAAAACACAAATCTACAACAGGAGTTTAATGAAAGCTCGGATGTACAGTCTAGTGCATAAAAGTTTAGACTTAAATCATAGTTTAGCACGTGAATAGCACAGCCCTATTTCCATTCAGAAGGGACAGGTCCAGTCTCATCTGCATTGACTCTCAGTAAAAGTGCTTGATTTTGCAAGCGATAAACATCCGGTAAGCTCAGTTCCTATGGAGCAGGTAAAAACCTTTTTGCACCCGACTGTACATTTCGCTGACAATGTCAGCTTCTTCAGCGAGATCCTTGGATAACCGATTTATGGAGTGACAATAGATCGAAAGCCGAAGTTATACAGAGAGGATATGCTTTTATAAAGAAAAATTACAAGGATTGACAAATCAGAAGAAAATATACAATAGCGATGATGAATCCGGTGATTCACCAATCCCGCCTTGTACCGGATTCGTAATATTTTCTTCTGGTTTGTCAATCCTTGTAATTTTTCCTTTTAAAAGGCTATCCTCTCTGCATAACTTTGTTCCAGGTGGAATAATCGGCTGAAAAACCTGTCGACCGTGATAACTCTATCTGGAGCATGGTTAGAGTCTTGCAGATGAAGAAGAAGAATGCTACGCGTCCTGCACTTCTCATCCCAGATGGCGATTACGCCCAAAGTGATCAAGACAAAGCTCAAGTCATTGCAGACTCGCTGGAGATGCAGTTTGTAACTCCCGACAACAGCAATCCCGAAAGTCGAATCGTGACCCAGCGTGTGGAAGATAGCATTACCAGATTTATGAAGGCCCCCAACCTCTTTCGCAGATCCGAATTGAGACTGGTGAGATTAACGCTATCATATGGAGACTGAAAAAGAAGGCGGCTCCTGGAAAAGACAAGGTAAGAAATATTGCCCTAAAGCCCTCAGCATTGACAATAAACATCTCCTTTTGCCTTTATTTCACTCTGTTTTAATATTGTGCCAATTCCCGGAAAAAGTTTGTTTAATCTCCTTTACAAGATAATCGTTAGGACTATCCTGCTGTATGGCATGCCAGCGTCGGCAACTATCTGCAAAAGTAGTTGGAAGGAGCTTCAATCATTTCAGAACATTACTCTGAGGACTATTGCCCAACTGGATAGAAGAACCGCGAAAAATCAGTCAATCCATGGTGACTTCAACATGACTGATATTGGGAAGTACATCCAGGACATAATCAAGAATATGATCCAGAAGATTGGGAATCCTGACAATGACTTGGTGACAGGGACCCTGAGGCATTTGATGGAGATGAAGTGGCATACAAGGTACTGAAAGCCTAGACACGTTCTGGATATTAATTTTAAAGACACTGGCAACCTTTCCTTCCCAGATTACTGGAAGATGTGATGATTTGTTTCTTTCCTCGCTGTTTGATTGGCTTACGTTCTGAGCTGTTATGTTTTGTGTTTTGTCTTGTTTTGCTTCGTCGTTTCTCGTCTGACAATCGTCAATCTTATTTTGTTTTGGATAATGTGGAGGAACTCTAGGGTTGGTCAGTGTATTTCCTTTGGTATTTACTCCGAATAGATGAGCTTAGTGAAAGCGCTGCTTTCGTCCCATCATAACAAATGTTCACTCCACTAGCAAAAAGAAGACACCACCGCTTTTCCACAACAAGGTTTATTCACAATGAATACGTATTTCGAGTGCTACGCACTCATTTTTCGGAGTCATGTTGAAAAATAAGTGCGTAGCACTCGAAATACGTATTCATGGTGAATAAACCTTGTTGTGGAAAAGCGGTGGCGTCTTGTTTTTGCTGATTTCATATCCACAGGTAATTTGGTTACTTTTTATTTCTTTATGTTTACTCAACTGTTCGATTGTCGATTGTCAAATAACTTATTTCACAAATCGTCACTTGTTCATCCTCATTTGTTTAGCTGTTTGCTCTCATTTCATCGTTGCTAGCACCTTTTTCAGGGCGAAATTCACCTTCTCTGCTGTATCTTATGTGCTGGTTCCTGGCATTGGAATTAATATTCCCGTAAACGGAAATCAAGATGCTCACCATCCTTCTGGGACGACCATTTGGGCCCATCACGCTTCTTACTTATCTCAGTATATTTCCTTTGGTGTCCATTGATGTAGAGTGCGTTTAGTGAAAACGTAGCTTCTGTCACACCCGAAGAAAAGTACACTCCACTGTTCGAATGTCGATTGCGTGTTCTCTTCTGCAGTTATTTTCAGCCTGTCATGATGGTACTATTACCAAAGAACATCAGGATGTTATTAAAATTCCTGCAATATTTGGATTTTTGTTTTGAGTAATTTTACAAGTATAGTGAGTGGTCAAATAGACACATATTACTAGTTTTATTTTTTAGCTCGTTTTAATATTTTATTTCTTAAACAATTATGGATAAGTAAATGGTCTTTGGGAAAACATCCCATAATAGGATGAATTTTAAATTTATTTACCTGTATTTATTAGGGTAATTAATTATTCTGGCGTTATGCGTATGACATTTTTCTTCCGTGCGGGAGTTATGCAAGACCCAAATACATTGCCCAGCCAATGAATTAGAGATATCAGTTCAATATCCTGTAATCCTCCATTAGCATGTATACAATTAGGCACTGATTCTGCGAGGTGCTGTAGTATATGTAGGTCAATTAAACCCATGCATTTAAAGAGGCCTTCAGCTGCTGTAAATTTCACGAGAGAGGATACTGTTGATAAATGCATCCTTTCTAAAAACCCAAAACATTATATATTGGGATAAGATCCAGGCTTTATGGAGACCAGTGTTGTTGATAGAAGTCTGTCATGCTCAGAGAACCAATCCTGGGCAACAAAAACAGGAAGTCTAGGTGATATACCGGGATGTTATGTAAACTCTTCATGATTTCCCTCACCACTGCGGAGCATCACCAAATACATTGGACTCAAGTTTTTCTTGCCCTTGACGTGAAGCTCTTGTATTCTCTTTTCACGACGCAAAACGTTGCTTATGACTTCTAAATGACATAGAATGCCAAGCTTAAGCATTTTTGAAGAAGCATTCAGCAGCGCAAATACTGTCAGATCGATGTGAGTTTCATCCATGTTGCATGTCCAGGAAACCACCCCTGAACCACTCTTGCACGATGGATCGCAGAATTGTCTTCCATGAAGGATCGGTCACAAGCAGGAAAACAGTGCAACATGTCAGGATGGATTTGACTGGCAACAACACTTCAGTTGCTCCTGAGATTTCACCTAACCTTCAAGGAAAATTAAGGGGCCCATGCCGACCCAACAAAACATGCCCACTCGAAACTAGAGTTGTTGAGACAAGGCAGGATGGGTCCACTGCATCAAGGGCCTTCCACAACTTTCTTGGCTATTGGTACAGAATAACGTTTTTCATGGTTTGTCAGACCACATTGTAGTTTTCCAGTCCTTTATTGTCCAGGCACGCTGCTCTTGAACCAACTGTGGGAACTTTTCGGTTCTTCGATGAATTTCACTAAGGTTCACGTTTTCGGCTATAAAAAAATCATTAACCGCTCGTTGTGTTCGAGGCATTGATATATCAGATGTTCTAGGTACATTAACATGGTTTTTGTTCATAGATGAAGAAAACTGAATAACAGACTCTTGTGCGTCGCATATAAGTAGTAAAACGGTGGTGCTTTTCAGTTATTTTCGTGAAAAACTCACCTTCTTATCTTAATCCAATGCTTCTTTAATTCTCGTTTTGATGAAATAATTTTTTTTATTTTACGAAAATTGGATAAAATCCATGAGATGCAATATTTGTTAACTTCTGGAAAAGTTTATGAAAAATCGTGTGACTGAGTTATATTGTTTTAATGACTTATTGTCACGGCGATCGAAGGCACGATCACATGATCAAGCAGAAGCCGAGTACGTGGAGGCTCAAGAAGTAAACAAAGAGCGTCGTCAGCCCGATAGTCCCCGTTCCTCAAGTAGTTCGCCCCATCTATGCAAAACAAATGGTGAAGTAGGCGGGGCAACGCGAAGATAAAAGGCGAGGCTGATGAGGAAAAGAGGACTGGCTTTAGAATTTTAACAAGAAGTGCAAACTTGGAAGAAAGTGTTTAGATTCCTACGTAAATGAAACTAAGGAATCAGAAGAAGCAAAGCAGGACTGAATTTTAAAATTTTAATCAGGAGGTTTGAAATTGGTTAAGGACTTTGATCAATTCCACGTGCGTTTCCAACCAAGTGTGCGTGAGTGTAGAGAACTGTTTTTTTGAGCGAGTGACCCTCTCCTCGGTGTACTTCGAGGGGAGGTTTCACCCACTCCCTCGAACTTTTCATCTTCTTTTTCCATCACCATAGACAACAAAGTGATGATGATTGCTGACGGCCCGTTTGCCATCGCCATGTTTATGAAGGCGCTGTATGCAAAAACATGCATACTTCCTGCAATACCGTCTGGCTTTCCCACTTAAAGTTTTACAGAGTTTATCCCCGATAGAATCGAGAATGCTCTGTCAACAAAGAAACGTGGCACACCGCATAGTGGCATCCGATTCCATCAAGATTGGACAATCCACCATCCACCTGTTCCATGCCGACCCTCGGCATCTGACTGTCCATGTCCGGGATGCTTCGCTGCTGATGGCAGAATCGTACTTGAAGAACTTCATGTCCGACTAGGGAAGGTGCTGAAAGTGCCCTACCCAAAACATCCGAATTCCCCCCCTTCAAAAGAATGGCGATATCATCGTGGACATGAGACTACAAAGAGACATTCCTGACTCCCTTGTGATGCGTGGAGAGCGTGTCTTCGTGTCTTACAAGGGTCAAAGTCCTTTCATCCCACGTTAGAAAAGACTGTCCTCTCCTCAAGAAATGCGAGACGTGCCAGGAGTGTTGTCCCAGCAGCCATCTGTGATGGCGTAGCCGGTTAATCCATCAGTGCCACGCAGAGCCATGCCGCCTTCTCCTCCACCTCAAAGAACACTTGTGATACCATCTCCGCTGCCTTTTCCTGCAGAACCGAGGGAGGTAATGCCGCCTCCTCCTCTGCCCCCTTCTCAGCCATCTAGTGACATCTCGATGGTAGAGGAGGTAAGCTCTGCAGAAGACGACATAGACGCTTTGCTGTGTGCCGGATCGGTGTTTGCAATGGAAGATTTTCCAGCTCTTCCTCCACCAGCGCAAACATCGATGTTGCAGCCTTTACGGCTTGCCTGCACATCTTCTCCGGCCAGAATGTCATCCTCAGCCTGTACAGTGGGAACATCTTGCGAAGGCTAACAATCCTCACAAGAGAAAGTCCAGCAAAAGGGATGGGTTTGCTGCTTTCTCCTCTACCAAGCGAGACACCTGCACAAGCCATCAGTGCAGTGACTCTTCCTCTTTGGGTCGAGCACGATCCCCAAGATGGAAGGCATCAGAGCCTCCTTCTACATCTGAAAGAGTGAAGTCTCCATGGGATACAGGTCAGCCTCCGACATCTTAAAAATCCTCAATGAAGTCATATCACTGAACTTGCGTTCCCTTGGTTCTTCGTTCAAGCAACCGGTGGTGTCAACTTTTATTGCCCTGCACAGGCCAGTCATCCTCTTACTTCAAGAAGTGAAGCTTGCTCCATCACAATTATGCCACTGTGGAGGGTGGTAGAGTCTGCTGGATGTCTGTTCTGTGGCATAGACGAGACGGTTAGTCATATCTTCTACGAGTGTCTATTTGCCAGATCGATCTGGGATCGTTTGAGGCAGCATTATGGGCTGATCATTTTTCATATCAGTTCATTCGCTTCTTCTTAAACGATTCCACGAGCAAGGTTTTAAAACCGGACCAAGCTATTGCAATCGCCTTCATAAACAAAGAACGTTGGCTGGCAAGATGGAGTAGATCGCAGGGCAATCTTCCATCGCTTTTGAACATTTGGGGTAAAGTGGCCATTGAACTACGATCCTTTCTTCTTCTTGAATGGTCACGATTAGGTCCGTTTATGTTCAAGAAACGCATTGCTTCTTCTGAGTGTCTTTGCACGGTCATCGGAGTTGACCAGTCTTTTCACATTACCTTTCCGATGGCCTTTTGATACCTTGCTGGTTGTGAACGCGCCTTGTACTGAGGAGTTTATATAAGTATCGCAGTCCTTATGGCTTGTGCAGCTAGGCGCCTAGAATTCAAGAGCAATGTCATCGGCCTCAGCTACAACAGCGGAAGAAACGAGACGAGTCGAGAGGAATCAAGCCATCGCTGTGGAAGAACATCTTACTTCTGCTGCTTTGAGCCAGGATGAAGATTGTCTTACCACTAACATTCTCAGGTTAATGCAGAAATCCCAGCCGCAACATTTCAGGCAAGTGCATACCTGTAGCAATCTATACGAATTATCACATTGTATGCTTTTGCCTATCGCACCTGTTTTATCTTCCAAGTCAAGGGAGATGACCGAAGCCGGTCTGCAGATTCCATTGGTGTCGTCATGCCATCTCCGTTCGAGAAATTCCACGTTTGTCAGCCAGCCAACCCACGAGCGACTACTGACCTAAGCTACGAGCCATACTTACTTCTGCTACGGGTCAAGGTTCGCCCTTCGTTGAAGCCATCGAATACTGTCCTCCTTCCGATGTAAGCAGGCAATAGTGCAAACCCCCTTGTTTCGCGGGCCCGCATGCGAGGTAGGGAATGCGCCCGCGGTACATGTGGTGTTCGTTCTAGTCCTCGTAAGTTCAACTTAGATATAACGGCTTAGTTAAGACCTTAACATATTCTTAGTTTCCATATTGCTTGACGATACTTTGCTAATCGTATGTTTGTTTACCATTATATCAGGAATCCCTTTCTCTATTATAGCCACTTTGCTACCACAATCTTCAGAGCTGGATACATTCAACGATGTCTACATTGTTCTGCCCACTGAAGGAATCCGATCACGAACTTACGCTTCTATTCACACTGACAGAAGACAACCATGAATTTGACCTCGTTACTGAATATGGACTTTAATCATGTCTAATTTGTTATTTTTATTAAATTTGTATTTCCATTTACTACCTTAATTGTTATTAAATTTTAATTGAATTTCCAAGAAATTTATCAACCCTCACTTTTACAAAATATTTGTGACACTTATTAGCTAAACTTGAAGATTTCAGACAAAAATAAAAATTTCTTTATCAAAAGTTTATCAAAATCAATTAATGCTAAAAATCCCTGCAAAAATAGTAACATTTATAATAGGGGGTGGCCTGGTTGTCTCACTGATTGGTTGGCCATTCAGTGAAGTTGAGCAACCTTTGGTGCAGCCAGCCAGTGGCTTGATGGACCTGTTGCTGGGTGAGACAGCTACTGGGGCCAGCATCGAGAGACAGTTTGATGTGACCTGTGCATTGGACCAGAGCTGCATGCCCAACAGCTGGGGCTGATTGCCACTGGTTGAGCCCCTACTGGTGGATTTCCTTTCTGTACCCCCCCCCTCCGGGCTTCGGAGGGCACGTAAAGCCGTCGGTCCCGGCTGCTACTGTCATCTCGTAGCAGTCGTACTCATCACTGGGATGGCACAAAATTCTGCAGCAGGAATAGGCGCCCAGATCATCTCTAGGGAGGCCCTTTCAGCGATGATCTGTCCTCTGTACCTGAAAACGAACATTTATAATAACATTATTTTAAAAGTTTTATTTTCTTTTACGCTTTTAATGTGGCAAAAATATTTCAAATCAAATATCGCAATGTTTTATAAGATCCTTTTTCATTACTGTTGTAAGATTGGAAATGCTAATAACATTTACTTTTAAAATACTGTATATGTAACTAGCTGATATCCCCGATATTGCTGGGCTTTTTTGATGGCATTTTGCAATATCTGAATGTGAATATACAGTGAAAATGAACACATTAAATATCTTACAGTTAGTACGGTAAACATTCATGGCCTATTATGTCCCTCTAGCCATTCTACATGGCTTTGCTCTATCGAAATGCTGTATAGAGCTAAGTTTTATGTAGTGCCGGAAAAATGTGTAGAAGGAAATAGAACGAAAATGAAGCAATACTTTATCTGACCTTTCTTCATCCTTGGTTTACCCTAGTTCTTCTATTTCGAAAACGATGCTGAAGTCTTGTCTTTCATTTCGTGGCTGACTCCTCTTCATCAGTTGTTCATATGGTGGCCTCAGTTTAATTTCGTGGCCTCCATGGGAATTGTCGACAGCCGCCTTGGAATTTCGATGATGACTGGTTACTCACCAATCACTCAGTTGTACCAGTGCGCTGGCGAGACCCATACAGCGGTGAGCGAAGGACTGCTTTCTCTGCTGCCTCTCCACTGTTTCTCAATAGTCTGTTATTTGGTTTCCTGGAAAATCCACAAAATATACTGCTAAAAACCGCCTGCAAAAACAGGATTAAAAATAATAATAATAATTATCCTTTCAATGTTTTATGACGAACAGGATTAAAAATAATAATTTTAGATATTTAAACAAACCCTTAAAAATTCCCCTTTTATCCTCCATGATGCATCAGCAACATCGTCAGCTATTTTTTTTGTGGCAAGCCTGATCTAATTCCAGTTCAGCAGTTTAAAAGGTAAATTTTTGTTTTGATAGAAATAAATTTTAACTAGCTCAATATTATGTTTTATTAAACATGCATTTAGGGACAATTAAAATTTTAAGAATTGAATTTCTTTATAAAGAAAACAAAAGAACTAATCTCATAGCACTTGCAGCACGATGTCGTGTTGTGATTAGGCTTTGACCAATCGCAATTAAGGAGAAGATAGGTGGAGTTTCACTTTACGTGCTCTTTAACCTCTCTATTATTGACTAGCTGATATCCCCAGCGTATCTCGGGCTCTACTTTGACGAAACTTTGCAATATTTAGGTGTGAATATACAGCAAAAATGAACACATTAAAAAGCATTTAGCATATCTTGTGCTATATTTCGTTTACATTAATAAACAATTTGATAAATAATTATAGATTCTATTATAATAAACATTGATTAGTAATAAAACTTTCTATTTCAGTTTTCAATAGAGTATCTAAAATGTTAATTGAAGAAAATTACATTCCTCTGGGAACAAAATTAGAAATGGAGAGTGAAAATTTAAAAAAGCTGAAAACCAACGGTAGACAATCTTTCGAGAGTCTATACAAAACTCTGCTGGAGAAATGGTTGGAGGAAAAAAATGTTGATGACAGCTGGTTTGAATTACTTATTATATCTCTGGAGGAAATACATCGAATGGACATAGTGGAAGAAATCCGTGAGTCTCATTTTTGAAAATTTTCATTTAATTTATTTTCTTAAGTTATGATAAAACAATAAAACACGTATTTGCTCCCATTCGTTCGTATTGTATAAACTTATAATAAATTTCCTTAGCAGTTATTAATTATTTCTATATTAATTTACAAATAAACACTTTAGGAGATACAATTTATATTGTAAATAAATTGGTCCAAAACTTACAAATTACTTGGTGTTTCTGAATAGTCTGTACAAACTTTCGGGGCATGTTCCAGGGATCAAAAGAAGAAGAAAATGTCACATGAACATGGGGTCGAAAACGCATCTTTCTAGAGTTATAATTTTTTGAAGGTGTCCTGCAGTAGACGAAATTAATGTTAAAGCGTATAAGAGTTGCAAAATGTGTAATTTATTTCTAAGGTATAACACCCAATGTCCTTGTCATAGCAAATGCTTAAATTGGCTTCCGATAGATTCCAATGTGGACGTCCCCGCATTGAATGGTGAAGCCGTTGGAAAATAACAGGTGTATGATGGATGAAGTCGCAGCTGTCTAAGATCAGCAGTAAATTGGTGTTTATTAACAACTGGGCAATTGTTACAGATCGCTCCAGCTAATAGCGATCGTGACGGGAGCAATGCCGAGCACAGTAAAAAGATTTTTTTTTTTTTACTGTAGCAGACGATGAGTTGCAAAATCGAGGGAGTAATAATTTCGGTCGAGCACGTCCCTCTATGATTAAGAAAATTAATCAAACTCATAGAGGTAGAGATCAAACCTAAGAAATAGAGAGAAAGCGATTGGAGGAAAATTAGAAAAAGACAAGCGTCGGAGCGCCGGAAGGAGGAGAGCGAATTTTGAAAATGTAAAAGAGGAGAGTGATCGTGGACCTGGTGGAGTAAGGAACGAAAGTGGGTTCCTGGTAAATCTCAGGTCGCCAAGATTCATGTCGAAGCGAGTGTCAACTGACACTTTTATCTATCTCTATGGCGAGTGTGAAGGTCAAAGAAGATAGAAATTGCCGCCGAGCGTATTTCTAAACTTCAGACAGAACTTTGTGCGTTACGTAGTTAATAAAAACACAACAGTGAAAGTAATGATAGTAAAAGTAATAACAACAATAATAATAATAATAATAATGGTAATAATAATAGTAGTGGTAGTAGTGCCCACCTGGGGCCAGTATGGTGAAAGACCGACGAGTTAGGTCCCAGCGGGCACCAGCACCCTTATAAAAAACAAGTTATAGTGTATAATAAGATGAGTTAAACAACCAAATTGAAATTTTTGATAATCAAGAACAGCATGAATCTAATGAAAAATACATTTCTCAGTCATAAGCAATAGTACATACCAGTTAACTATTAAGTAAAAGTCGGATAATTAAAGCTGTAATAATTATATAACAATCACTAGGACATTATACCAAACAACACTCGTTGAATTCATATGTAGTAAAAATGATTTAAAAAAAAATAAATGTTTTAGTAATCTTCTAAATTGCCCGTACGTGGCAGCCAGTCGAACTGTATGAGGTAATAAAGCCCAAATTTTTACACCTATGTGAGAAACACTTCTATTGCGATAGTTATATCTTGTAAATGGCAAACATATTTCAGCCCCCATAACGCGCCCCCATGAATTATGTTGTTCATGATGAATTTGAATAACAATAGGAGTGGATATCGATAGTAACGAGTTAGTGGTCTTATAAATAAAAGAGCAAATCTAGAATCTTTCTCTAGACCTCTCACAACCGATATTAGAGTGGAAAATTCCCATCCTAAGACGCTATCAGACGAGGATAAATCGTCGCACCACGAAGCTCAACGAACGCCGGAAGAGGGATTGGAACTTGTGCACCCGTCTTCCGTAAAGCAACGTTCGCCCGACTCAAAAGCGTCCTCTCTTTATTTGTAGTCCCTCTGCATATTCATAAACGCGAAGTCGTCGCCGCTTTCCTGAGTTTATTTGCT
This sequence comes from Rhysida immarginata, assembly GCA_023313115.1. Taxonomy (NCBI): domain Eukaryota; kingdom Metazoa; phylum Arthropoda; class Chilopoda; order Scolopendromorpha; family Scolopendridae; genus Rhysida; species Rhysida immarginata. Next base: position 214,664 of record JAHWFO010017950.1, on the reverse strand, counting down.
GTATACTACTCCGAAGTATAAATCTACTCAAAGTCAAGTCATTTGATATGTATTTGATTATTGATATTCTCAATAACCGTTCTTTAAGCAAAAGAACCATAGTTGTATTATCTTGAAGTAAATTCACTTTCTAAGCATAGTTTATTGCCCCAAATCTAATTTATCAGGTAATTAAATTAATCAATGATAGAAAGTTTAGATGTTTTAATTTACATTTATTCATATTTAACGAATCACATTATCTTGAAATTCATTTGTAAGGTGGATTAAGCATCCAAACCCGCATTTTTCTCGTGTTAGAGTAAGGTCTATTGAATAAACAGATTTTTTTCAGTTCAAATCTACCTGTCCGTATATCTTTTATCAATTAGCACGCTTCCACTCTAATATGATTAATTTAATTGGCCGGTAACAGCCACAATGATGTTCTAAGAACGTTTCGACTTTGATGTTTAGGAGAGCACAGTTTTCTTCAGACGGTTCTTTAAAATCGCGATAACTCCTTCTTCTTCTACTACAGGACACCTTCAAACCATTATAACTCCAGAAAGAAGCGTTTTGGACTCTATGTTCTTATGATATTTTCTGCTTGTTTTGGTCCCTGAAACATACAGGGTCGAGTCACATTATTATGACCATTCCCTACGTTTGTCTTCGGGGTTGCCCAGCCGAGGAACTATGTCACATGTTGGGAATTGGTTAGGTGACTAAGGTAGGTTTCCACTATGTTAAAAACATATCAGTCATTACTGCAATGGGTAAAAAAACGTGATTTATCAGATAATCGGCTTTCGGTCCAATGGTGGCAGTATTTCGGAAACCGCGCAGTTTGTGAGATGTTCTCGTGCTGCTGTAGTTAAAGTGTACCATGACTGGGAAAATGGGACCGTTCAAAATAAACGGTATGAGAACTGTGGAGCACTACGTGCCATTGATGACAGAGGTGAACATCGGCTGAGAAGGTGTGTGACGGCCAACCGAACAGCTACAGTGGACCAACTTAACGCTCAAACCAACGAGGGTGCTACCAGACATGCCTCTAAAACCACGGTACAGTAGACGGATAGTCACCGCCAAAAACGGCTTCAATTTGCCCAACAGTACAATAACTGGACCACTTCTGACTGGAAAAAGGTTGCCTTCTCCGATGAGTCACGATTTTTGCTCCACAGAAGTGACGGCCATTGGCGGGTGAGGCGAGAAACCTCCGAGAACAAGCATCCTGCAACCATTGTTGGACGAATCCAGGCTGATGGCTGCAGCGTCATGGTGTGAGAAGTGTTCTCATGGCATTGTCTGGGCCCACTGATACTTGTGGAAGTCACTTTCAACCGATTCGGTTATTCATCCATAATTGCAGATCAAGTACACCCATAAATGGCGACTGTCTTCCCAGAGGGGGATGGCAGGTTCCAGCAAGACAATGCGATGTGTCGTACGGCTGCAATTGTTCGTGGATAGTTTGAGGAACACGACCAAGAGTTCTAAGTACTACCCTGGCCCCCTAATTCCCCAGACTTCAACCCAATCGAGAACCTTTTGGATAACGTCGATCGTCATGTGCGTGCTATGGAACAACCATCGTGTATCCTTCAGCAGCTATCGGATGCTTTACAGTCTGCATGGCAACAGCTCCAGTAGAAACTTACCAGAATCTTATTGACTCACTCCCACGCCGTCTAGCTGCTGTCCTTACGGCTAAAGACGGTTATTCGGGATATTAGCTGGTGGTCATAATAATGTGACTTGACTCTGTATTCTGAAAGTTTATATAGACCTTTCAGAAATACCCTTTAACCTTAGGGACTTAGTGTCAGTATATTTTTTGGTCAAGATATTTAAAATATCTTATTCATTATGAAATTGCCTTCTCAGTTTAAATATTTTGCTGATATTCTGATTTATTTGCATTCATTTAAAGGTAAAATTTATTATGACACCACCGTTGACGATGAAGATTCAATGGATGTGAAATCCGTAATAACCAGTAATGGTAAGAACAGATACAGTCTGTTTCCTATTTTAGTGGACAGACGAACACTCAAACTTACACTAAGAATTTGACAGTAAATATTTTACACACATTTCTTACATCTTATTCATATTATATTGTACTTTGAAATAAACGAATGAATAATTTCAGATTTAAACCAAAAAGTGAAAATACATAAGGAGGAAAAAGGAAATACTGGATACGTATTTCTTGTATCAAGTACTCATCTTCAGCGGTGAAAGACAAATGATAAAATGAAACCTTAAAGCTAGAGAATATATAAGCTAGTGGGAGGGGGGGGGGCAGTTGTTAAAAATATCTTATACCGGTTAAGCAAAAGGGATATTCTATACAGTAAAAAAAAATAAAGAACAAATAAAAGAGGATCATGGACAAAAGTTAAAAATGGGCAAAACAAAATTTTCTCTTGGGCTTCCTCTTGTTTTATTGGTCAATATTTAAGTTTTGTCAATGATCCTTTTAGATTTGTTCTTTATTTTTTACCGTACATATTACCACTTTCACTTAACCAATGGGAGGTATTCCTAAAAATTGCCCCTCCCCCTCCCCTAGTTTATTTATTCTCTAGCTTTAATGTTTTATTTTCTTTTTTCTTTTGTCTTTCACCGCTGAAGATGGGTACATTGTACACGAAATAACCATCATCCGATATTTCATTTTTCCTCTTTGTGGATTTGAGGTATCACTTTGTGGTTGTTCCATTCCACAGTATGCTTATTAGGAGCTTTAGCGAAAAGCTACTTATAAGAATCCACACTTGGTCTAAAGTCTGTCTCAAAAGTATAGAGACTTTGCAAAAACTGTTACATTAGCACATCAGTAAATTTTTTGACCATACCAAATAAAACACTATTTATTCACACTGTGAAGATGATTACTGCATATTTTCAAAAATAAATAGCTTTTCGTTTTTTTACAAAAAAATATTTTCAAATAATCAGTACAAAAAAAGTGTCTCAAAAGTATAGAGACTCACCTAAATAAACAACAATATTCAAGCCATGATCAAATAAAGTTACCATTGGACTTAATTACTTGAAACACTCTATCTTTCATTGATGAGATCAAGTTTTGAAGAAGACTTGGATCCAAATTAAACCAAACCATTTCGATTTCACTTTTCAATTCTGCAATGGAAGAGTACTGTCTACCATTTGCATAAATTTTGTGTGTCATCACTGCCCAAAGGTTCTCAATAGGATTCAAATCCGGACTTTTGGCTGGCCAATTCATCACATTGATACCCTGTGCTTCAAACCACTGGTTTGTTGACCGCGATTTGTGTATACTAGCATTGTCCTGCTGAAAAATGCCATTATTTACAACCAAAAAAGACATGAAAGGTACCAAGTGGTTTTCCAGTGTTTCTTGGTACTTTAAGGAGTTTTGTCTCCCAGTCAAAAATGCCAAACTGGTAGTCCCATTGAAGGAGAATCCACCCCACACCATCACACATCCACCACCTTGCTGGTTGCTATAAAAGGATTCTTGTTCCTTCCTCAAATCATGTCAGTAAAACGCATTTCCATCGGGACCATCCAAATTCCACTTCTTTTCATCAGAAAAAATTACAGAAAGCCACTCATCTGTCCACGACGTATGCTCCCGAGCCGATTCCAATCGAACTCTCTTGTACTCCTTGGTTAGACGTGGTTTTGTCTTCTTCCTGGTGTAAACAAGTGCAGGATTTGCCTTAATTCTTTTGTGTACAGTATCTTTGGATATTTGTCCACCCAATTCATGTGATATTCTCTGTAAGGAATTTGTAACAGTAGCAGCAAGCCGAAACATCTGGCGCACATCTCGTTCAGTAGTGCTTGTTGGCCGTCCTGTTCTGTTCTTAGCTTCACATATCCGTTGCTCTGCAATGATTTTGTGTACAACAGACTTGGATCTTCCAATTTCAGCAGAAATTTTTCTAACTGTCTTGCCATTTGCTGTCAACCTCCAGATTTCACTTATTTCATCTTTAGAAATGTCTTTTCCACGAGGCATGTTTATTGTCACTCTTTATTGTGCAGGAATTAAATACAAATTATAACTTACTTTATAATTTGGACTATTCCAAAGGGTAAATTTTATTTAAAACAGGTTATGAGCATTCAGTTTGGAGGTGAGTCTCTATACTTTTGAGACATTTTATTGTACTCATTATTTCAAAATATTTTTTGTAAAAAAACGAAAAGCTATTTATTTTTGAAAATATGTAATAATCATGTTCACAGTGTGAATAAATAGTGTTTTATTTGGTATGGTCAAAAAATTTACTGATGTGCTAATGTGACACTTTTTGCAAAGTCTCTATACTTTTGAGACAGACTTTATACGTTTATCCGGCCGTCCATGCGTCCGGCCGTCCTTCCAGCCGGCCTCCGTTTGCACGATAACTTAAAAACGGATTCTGTTTTCAGAAATAATAAAACCTTTTCAAATTCTGTTATCAGAAATATGACCATCAAGGTCTTAGCTCGGTTGTATCACCTTTTCAGGCATTTTCGTGGACCCCTTCAAGTCGAATTCACGTGAAAAACAGTGACCGTGAAGAATATAGTAATCGATTCGTCAAGAATGAATACACTGTTACCTTCTGTTTATCTTTTAAGCACGCGACGATCGCTTTGTCGACGCACGATTGCTCAATTGCTCGTAAAACATTAATAATTGCATTTCTGATTCACACCTAAAGCTCCTTCTTGGAATGTTTACAAGATTTTATTCATTCTTGACTCATCACTACGATTTGATTGTTTCATCCCATTCAATATGTTGCAATATATTCTTAACGGTCACCTGTTAGAGCATATGCGATTGACTTGAAGGGTTCCTCGAAAAAGCCTGAAAAGTTAATAGAGCTAAGACCTTGATGATCTTATTGTCGAAAACAGAATTTGAAAAAGTTAATCCGTTTTCGAGTAATTGTGCAAACGGTGGAAGGATGGACGATTCGTTAAGAATGAATACACTCATACTTTCTGTTTATCTTTTAAGCATTATTGACATCGGCACGCGCACGTGATAATCGCTTTGTCGAGGCTCAATAACTCAATCTCTCAATTATTTGGAGCAATAAAATAGACGTAAATTTGGAAAGTATTAAATGAATTACCGTTGTTTATTAGTAATTTTAGCAGGATTTAAAATTCTAATTAATATTACTTCTATGTCACAGCTACAGCTCCTTCTTGGGATGTTGCAAGATTTTATTTTTTTTTGCTTTCGCACTAATAAAATCCAAAAATAACTTTAGCATATTACATTTTAAGGGAATGTTACGTAATCCTTTTTGAGTTTACCGCGATCGGAATGAAGTATTTGACAAATACGCAGCAGCTGCAGTAAATATTGCTGTATGCATTGTCTCTGTAGCTGTGGTACAGCAATGTATAAGGGTCGTACAAATGAAAACGAAAATTATTTATTTTATCCAAAATGTATACAAGGAATTTAAAAATACTCTCCAAATGCGTTAAGGCATTTATCCCACTGTGTAACAAGTCGTGGAATTCCTTTATGGAAGAAGTCTTTCGGTTGCGTGTGGAACCATTCCAAAACCTCTTCCTTCACTTCATCGTCCGACTGAAACCTGCGGCCTTTCAGATGTTTTTTGAGATCCCCAAACACGTGAAAGTCACATGGGGATAAGTCAGGTCTGTAAGGTGGATGCTGCATTGTTTCCCAGTTGAACTTTTTGATGAGGTTTACCGTTGCTTTCGAGGTGTGAGGACGCGCGTTGTCGTGGAGAATAAGCACTCCTTCTGTAAGAAGTCCAGGACGCTTGCATTTGATGGCCGCGCGCAGTGCCGTCAGTGTTTCCCCATATCGTGCTGCGTTAACTGTGATGCCTTTTTCAAGAAATTCCAGTAAAATCGGGCGTTTGCGATCAAAAAGCACGGTCAACATCACCTTCCCCGTACTGTTTGCAATTGCTTTTGATTTTTTCGGGGGTGGTGAACCATAATGCTTCCATTGACGACTTTGACGTTTGCTTTCGGGCTGGAAATGAAAGTACCAAGTTTCATCCCCTGTAACGATTCTGTCAAGAAAACTCTCTCCTTCCTGTTCATAGCGAGTCAAATTTGCAGGGACATGGCCATTCGAACTTCAAGCTGTTCTGATGTCAAATGATGCGGGAGCCATTGTGCACTGATTTTTCTGTAGTGCAGATGGTTCCTGATAATGGAGTGAATAGTTCCAAGACTAAGGCCAGTTTTAGCAACCACGACATCGATTGTCACTCTCTGCTCTCCTTTAAGACAGCGTCAATTTTGGCTTTGGAATCATCCGTGATGGCGCGGTTTGCTTTTCCAAATGGTTGATCATCTTGCAATGATGACCGTCCCTCCGAAAACCTCTTGCTCCTTGCCCAAATATGAGTAAAGTTTAGGCAGTAAGGTCAAATTCGGACCCATATTCATAGGACTTTTTTTGTTTACCTGGACCTCTATAATACCCCTTAAATTTTTAACACACGATTCCAATCACCCTGTATAATAAATTTTTTTGTGAGGGAGATGGTTAAAACTGATGAGATTTTGAGAAGATTTCAAGCACGGTATGGGGAAGAAACGATGTCACCGGCAAGATTGTACGACTGTTGTAATTAGTTTGGCGAAGGACGAAAGGTGGTGAAAAAATGTCATGTATGAAAACGTTTGTCCGACTGCAGTCCCACCAATGAACATCGCATGTGTTGAGCAAGCCAATCTTGATAAAGGTATATCACATTTAACACTCAGTGTTACTGCAAATTGCTTTAGGGTGGCGTACGCATTGCCATTCTTCTCCATGACAATGTCCGGCCTCACACGGCAAATTTGACAGCAGCAACTCTTGCCGAAATACGCTGGGAAGTATTGTTCCATACCCCTTAGAGTCCATTTATTTGGATTCCAGGTGGCCGAGAGGGCTAGGGCGTAGGCTTTCTAGTTCTCGAGTCCGCCTGGCCGTGGGTTCGAATCCCGCCGTGAGCATGGATGTTTGTGTTTGTCCCGGGCTGCGTACAGATAAAACTTGTGTAAAAGGCGCAAAATGACCTTAGTAGTTGACGCCTAAATTTCTAGAACCCTCCCCCCATTTATTTGGGCCGCTTAAAAAACATCTGAAGTTCAGACTGACGAACTGCTATTCCACAGAAACGGAGACACTGCTTACTACGTATAATGTTTGCTGCAGTTGCTGCGTATGCTTCAAATGCGTCATGCCAATCGTAGGATACTCAAAAAGGGTTACGAAACGTTCCCGGAAAAAACTTAATATGCTAGGGTTATTTCTCGATTTTACATGCGATAAAATCTAGGTCAACCTTGAACGACTCTTGTAATAACACTGGTCAACAGTGAAAATCTTTCCGACTTGAAAATAGCTATTTCTGATTCATTTCATCATGGAAAAAACGAAAATGACATTTAACACTTTCAGTTAGCTCTTGGTTCTCAGATTTAGCCCATTCAAGTTATAAGGATAAATGGTGCTGTAAGTGACGAACATGGAGAGCGATTTCATCAGGACATTTCGCAAATGGAACGAAGGTATCAGGGAAAATGGAACACTTCTATGCTTGCAGACTACTGTTGGACAGTGTCAAGAGACAACCCCGAAAAGGTGTACAAGCGACAAGAAAAGAGAAGACATTCACATGAATAAGTCCTTTTATTTGAGGTTAGTGAGGCTATAAAACGAGAATCTAATGTCAATTAAAGCTTGGACTTCTAATTCACTCTTGCACTCGCTTCTAATTCAACTAGTTGTTACCCACGGCTTCGCCCGCCCGCGCCATCTGTTGAGGGGAATTACAAAGCAAAAGCAGATAATTTTAAATGAAAACCCCAGAAAGTGGGGAGGGGGGGGGGGTCGTAGGGGGCTGATTTTTGGCGATAGAGCAGGTCCTTTATTGATAAGCCTGCCCTGAAAATTTCAAGTCGCTAGCTCAAACCGTCTAGGAGGAGATAGAATTACAGATAAATAAATAAATACACGCAAGAGTTTTAGTATATTAGATGCTAGATTCGTTCTCCCTACTTCGTTCCAGATGACGTAAAAGACCCGTGGCGCCACCTACATCGGCTAAGGCTGCTTCAGAGCACACGGCCTGAAAGCAACGCAAATCGATCACCACAACTCGATTTTATTGCTTTTTTTAAAATTGAAAAAATTTTTAGATTAAGTTAAAAAAAAAACATGGTTGAGGAACTATGTACTGCTTCAATTTGCATTGTTAATGAATGCACAGATGGTTAGGAAAATTGCAAAATTAATTTATTTATTTTGTGATATTTTAAGTAAATATATATTAAAATGAAATAACGACAAAATAACTCTTTAACCACAACAATTTTATAAAACAAAAGAAAATACAAAAGGAAAAAATAAATACATGACCTGTAAACGTTTTTCGATAGCGACGCTATCATCATCAGCAGAAGGCACGGAGCAACACGATGAGAAACCTCAAGTGAAAATATTTGTTTTATATATAAAGGACAAGGGTCAATAGTGGCTTAAATAAAACAGAATAGCGGTTTAATCAGAATAGGTTGAGGATACAATAACGGCCCAGTAAATCGTAACAATTATTTGATGTAAATAAGCAGGAAAAGAAAACTAACGCTGTCCCTAAAGACGTGGGAGGTAAAGACTCTAAACATGATAGAGGTCAAGTTAACAATGGGAGTTCAAGCAAGTTCTCGGTTTGGAATAGGCTTTTAGTCGCATAGTAATGGCTGCTAGGGGACACATAAGAATAGGGTACTTACGATCTCGAAGTTCTAGGAGTGAAGACTCGAAGACACACATTCGGCATACGTCCAGTAGGAAGAACTCGATCCACGATGCCTCTGATTCGACAATCGACAATCGAGCAGTGTAGTGAAACGTTATTCGAGTGGCACTTGAAGCTAAGCTTCCGTAATCTCACCCTTCCTAAATAAATGCCAAGGGAATTACACTGAAGTAGTTAAGAAGCGTGATGAACCCATAAAGGTCATCCATAATATGAAGAAGAAAATACCCCTTCTTGGTTGGAGGTGATTTTGATTGACGACTGTCTAGACTAGAAGCAGACCACTAGTATTAGATAAAACACGACCTATGAAGTCCATTAATCTGGAAATAAGACATTATCAATGTCTTCAAAATTAATATCAAGTATATGCCTTGGATCACGATATCTCTTTCTATGCATAGGATGATTTAAAATGCCCGAGACTAGCTCGTTGCTATAATTTTCTATATTGGGCAGCATGGATTCCATGAGCCCTTGAACGTATTTGCCAATATGAGTCATGTTGAAGTCATTATAAATGGAGGAATTGCGAACAATTCTCCGATCTTTTTGCGCACTAGTCCTAAGGGTAACGTTTTGGAACGTTTGCAGTTCTTTCCACCTAGTCTTACATATTGTGGCCCAGACGGGCATACCATACGTCAAGATGGTCCGAACAATGACCTTATAGAGTAGGAGTTTATTATCAATGTTTAGAGCACTATTCCGGCCGAGCAGAGCAATCAAGCTAAACTTGGCTCTCTTGGCCTTATTCAACGCATAAGTTGCGTGGGGAGTCCAGGTAAGTTTAGAGTCAATAAAACACCAAGATATTTATAAGTTTCAACCCAGTCCAGTTTTTTGCCAAATAGTGTTAGAGAATCTAATGATCTCTTTCTCTTCTTGGAGACAAACATCGCCTTGCATTTGTCTACATTCAATTTTAGCCCCCACTTGTAAACCAGCTTTCACACTCCTTTAGAGCCTTCTGTAGCCGCGAGACTGCTACGGCTGGTTGACGAGCACAGGTCAGTATAGCAGCGTCATCTGCGTAAAAAAAGAGCTTACATTTAGAAGGACTTGGAAAGTCTCGCATAAAGTAATTGAATAATACTGGCCCCAGGACTGAACCCTGTGGGACACCAGCTTTTACTTCATACATAGGAGATAGACTATCTCCAACTCTGGCCTGAAAGAACTGGTTGGAGAGAAACGAGTGTATCAGAGTAATTATATCTTGAGGAAATCCATCTATAATCATTTTAAAAATAAGACCATCGTGCCAGACTTGGTCGAAGGCTTTGTGTACATCGAGGAAAACGACCCCACAATACATAGAGAGATTAAGGGACTCATTGATATCCGCTGCGAGCCTCCATGTTTGGAGTTGGCAGGAATGGTTTGAGCGAAAGCCAAATTGTTCATCGCGGATGAGATCGTTGGCATCACAGTACTCAATGAATCTCTTGAGAATTGTTTTTTCCAGGATTTTGGAGATTGATGGTAACAAGCTGATGGGCCTGTAGCTAACAGGATTTGCAGGATTTTGTCCTGGCTTAGGAATGCTTAAGACAACTGATTGCTTCCAAGCATCCGGGAAGTATTTTGAGGTAAATTTTTCAAAGCACTGTTCTTAATAGAGTCTTTACCTGGAGCTTTTCTTGTTTTTAAATTTTTAATGATGCTTTGGACTTCATTTACATCAATGCTATGTTTTGGGAATTCATTGCCGTGAATATTATAGAAGCCAGTTATGCAGGATTTTACTTTCTCAGACATATCAAGTCCTATTTCCCGACCATCAGTAGGCGTGACAAACTGTTCTGAAAGTGAATTTGCAATAAGCTGCGCTTTATCATCATCATTCGTGATGTATTTGCCATTTTGGGCTAACAGGGGTGGGATATTAATGGCTTTCTTGTTTTGCAAGGCTGGAACCATGCACCAAATAGAGTTATCGTGGGTCGACAGACTCTTAACTTTATCGTTCCACCTGTCATTACGAAATGCTTTTATCTCCTCGTGCATGCCTCTGATTCGAAAGACCCGCCTTATATATTCCCCCAGCATTACCCATAACTCCATGCACGAAATCACGCTCTTGATTGGCTGCCTGCCATTCCGATCTCCTCGCCCCTTGGTGGGTAATATCAGAAATAGTCATAATTCTTCCGGATTTTTCACTGGCGACTTGGAGTCTCCTATCTTCATTCACGGGCGTCGATCTACAAACCACGTGGGAAGAGGGGGCAGACGCAGAAGTTACAAAACGTTGTAATTGACGAATGTCACAATTTGAACACGTTTTAGCTTGGACTAATAAGTAAAAGAATTAGTCTGTAACAGGATAATTGAAATTGTACATATTATTATATGTTATTTCGATTTAAATTTAAGGAATTTAAAGAATTCCTTAAAATCTTTTTATTTTATATGTAATTTTTTATATTTTTTATATTTTTTAAATTTTAATTTTTATATATTTTAATTTTATATTTTTTAATTGTTATATATTATATGTTCATCTTTGTTTCAATAAACAATTTTAAGTTTTAATGAAGCATTTTATTTCAATCTATTTTTTTAAAATACATAAAATCAAAATATACACGAGGGTTGGGGCCTAAGTCATGGCAACTGTTTTTTTTTGTGAGAATTCGACCGTGGGTGGAAAATGCGAAATACGTATATAGATGAAAGGACAAGGAATGGAGGAAATATACGGACATTTAGCAACACGGAAATATTTTGCTCTTCATGTTTATTGAGGTAGTTGATATAACATTACAGTTTTCATGTTCCAGAATCATTACAGCACACATACCCGTTCTAAAGGGTCTCAAAGTAGTCCCCTGAACGTTCACAGTACGCTGCCAACGATGTGACAGGCGCCCATATCATCTGCTTCACCATTTCTCTCACCATGTGGAAATCTGGTCATCTCCTGTTGCACAATACGGGTATTTGCAATGTCCATTCGTGTCCGAAGCTGTCTACCACGTAATGGTTCCTTACTGTCCGTATAAGATCAAAATTACATGGCGAAAAGTCCGGAGAGTATAGTGGGTGCTCCAATTCTTACCAAAGCCAGCGGAGACCGGCTATATTGAGCGTTGTTCAACTCGGGTTACATCCATCCTGCACGGCGGTTGACTAAGAACTGATTTAACATTGTTCTCTATGCAACAAAAGGAAATCACAGGGCCATCTGGTGTTATGGAAATATACTATGAATGAACGATTTCCTCGAGACATGACATTTTGTGATACCATCCCTTAGCTATGAGAAAATAAATAGTTGCCATGACTTATGCCCCAACCCTCGTATACTCGGTTTAATTTTATTGTTAACAAAAAATTTGAACACGTGTTTTTACTAACACAGAATTTAATGAATTTTTCGTTGTTTTAACGAAAGTAAATTTGTTTCACATTTGAAAATTGTAATAAAAAAATTATGCTTGTGCAATATTTTCAATTTAAACAAAATTGCTCATTAAATTATTTAAATTGCAGAATTTTACAAAGAGAGACCATACATGGAAAAATGCAGTATTAAAAATTATTATTAATTGAAATAAGAAATGTGTACATTTCAATTTTTTCAGAGGTTTTTATTTTACTTATTTTTTATTGCTATTACAGAAGAGAGTTGCTATTAGCTTGATAGAAATAAAACAAATAATAGAAAATTCATTAATTTCTGTGTTAATAAAAACATGTATTCTAATTTCTTCGTTAACAATAAAATTAAATTGAATTTATACATTTTGAATTTATGTATTTTTCAAATAATAAATTGAAATAAAATGCTTCATTAAAACAAATTAAAAATTATATTTTAATTGAAAACAAACTTGCAATTAGCAATATGAAAAAATTATCGACATTTCTTTAAAATACACAAATTTCAATCAAAATAACAGATTTCATAACAGGTAACAAGATGTACAATTGTACAATTTCAATTATCCAGTCACAGTCGAATTATTCTATTATAAATCTCCTAATATTAAGATTTAAATTAATTTTTTTTTTTTTTTTTTTTTTTTTGCAATTTTCATTATCCAGAAAAAAATTGATTAACGTTGTAATTGGAAGCCGGACATTGTGCCTTATGCATATTATTTTTAAAACTGTGTTTTTTAATTTTAAAAAAGCAATAAAAAATAATTTATTGGGTAAATTAGCATTGCCTTCAGGTGGTGCGAGGCCTTCGAGATTAACAAGGCATGAGCATGCTGCTGAAAAGTGAGTGCGTGAGCGATTTCCAAATTTCATCACTAGGTGTCCTCTTTTCTCAATAAACAAGCAGAAAGCCAGCTATTTCAATTATATTACATGTGCTTTTGTAACCATGATAAATTCAAAAATTAAAAAAAAATACCACTAACCAAATGTTTTAAATATACCATCATTTGTGAAATTAAATCTGTACGGCTATATAAATGAATTTCAGATGTAAAAAAATAAATAAACATTTTTCGATCTTCTCATGGTTAAACCAAGAAAAGATCGAAAGATTTTTATTCCCCGTTAGATGACAATTTATATTCATGATAATTTCAAAAATAAATTAATAAATAAATAAAATATTATGTAAATTTTTTTTTTTAATAAAATACTACTGTGTCAAAAAAAATGCTATACAGCTGACTGACTGGCCCTGGCCGTTTTATCATGGGCGACATTAATACGGAAAACACCGCCTATTTCTCGAAAAGTTTTGAAACTATCAAAATGAACAAGTTACATTAGTTAGCTCTGTGCTCAATGGAAGCAATATATGAAACCTATGTTTTATTTAAAGACTCACTGAATTTGAAAAAGCCTCGCAAATATAGATGTTTTTCCGTTGTTCAACATGGTTTTACAGAGATTTTATTGAGGAAAGAGGACATCTGGCGATAGATTGGGGAAATCGCTCTCGCACGCATTTTAGCATTGAAACGGAGCAGCATGCTCAGGCCTTGTTAATCTCGAAGGCCTCGGGTGGTGTCATGGATATGAAATGGTTTTTAATTCATATCCATGGGTGGTGTGTCCTGAAACAGCCTTAGCCGATGTAGGTGGCGCCACGGGTTTTTGACGTAATCTGGAACGAAGTAGGGAGAACGCTAAATCGTCGAGTGCAACGTCCATTACTTATTAGTCCAAGATTAAACTAATAAGTATCTAATGTCACATTCTCGATCCAAAATTAGGGTAGTTTAGCTATTTTCAAAAAGGAAAGAATTCCAAAGTGCATTTTTGAACAGTGTAATCAACGATCCTCCTTTTTTCAGAATAACCTTAAACACTCTGTCCTTCATAATGTTCACAAGAATTTGGATCACCTCTGGATTCAAATCATACCAAGCATCAATGATCGACGATGCTTTTTCTGCTATAGATAATTTGGAGCAACATTCACGTCGGGCTAATCTCCGCATCTTCGGCTAAGTTGAAGAACCGTCTGAATCCCTTATGGAGATTGTGACAGTACTTTTTAAAGATAAACTTGATGTGCCCGTTGCCCCTTCTGACATCGTGGCGGCACACCGTCTAGGGCCCCGTTCATCAGATGCTTCCCGACCTGTTATAGTGCGGTTCTCCACCTATTTAATCAGGGATTCCATCATTAAAAATAGAAATAAATTAAAGTCCTGTGACGTCCGGATAGCAATCACTGAGGACCTTACCACCGCTCGTTACAAGTTACTTCGAGCTACAAAATCCAAGTTTGGGCCATCTAATGCTTGGAGTTATGGTGGGAAAATTTTCGCTAAAGATTCCCACGGGAAAATTAGATTGATTGCTAATGAAATGGATCTTCAGTAGAATTAATATTATATGTTTCCATGCCATTTCCACTCTGTATATTATTTGATTACCGTGTCTAAGTTTTGAATTTGTTATCTTTTTTCTTTATTGAATCAATATTTAATTTTATTTTTTGTTAGGTTTGTATTATATAATTACATTTTATACTGGATTTAGTTAGTCCTAAGTAAATTTTTCTTTAATTTGCTCGCTCTTCTGTATGGTCTTCAGACATTCCCCCCCCCCCCTTTTTCTTTTTTTCTTTGTTTTATTTATTTTAAGTTTCGTTTTGCGTTAACATATTATTAATTGATTATTCATATTTGTGTCTCACTCAGTTCTCTAACTGGTTAATTATGTCTTCTTTTAATTATTCTATGTCAATAGATGAGTCGAATACCCCGGTTGTTAATCAAAATTTATCTATATGTTATGTAAATATCAGAAGTCTTAATTCTAATTTCCCTTGTGCGCTTGCTAATTTAGATACTATTGCTGTTACTCCTAAACTATTGATTTTTACAGAAACTTGGAGTCGTAGTCATAGAGTGTGAGGAGTTGTGCGGAACGCTAACTGGTGGCGTTTTTTGAAAAGAATGTACGGGAAAACATTCTCAGTGTAGGCGCAGGAATGCATTCTCGAGAAGGGTTGAAATAAAGTCTTGCAGCGTTGGAATCAGTTTCTATCTTTATGCTAATCCCAAGAAAAACATTTGAAAGCGAAATCTATTTAATTTTCTGAGAATCTACTTAACTTTTCTGGGAAGCTCGTACTTCCAGATAATTAGCGAATTTAGTTGAAGTGGCTTCGTCTAGTCATTCTCACAACAGTTGTTGTGTGTATGGCTGCAGCTCATAAAATCTTAAAAAGGGCTTCTAATAATCATTTTTAAAATTTAATCTGTAGAAAGAAATAGAAACCGTGAATTTTTACATCTAATAGTCGGGTTCTAGAAAATTCACAATTTATATCTTTGACAACATCTAAAAAAATTTTCCCCAGCAGTGAGACTTCCTTTTGTTTGTTCTCTTTA
>JAHWFO010017950.1:129842-159748 GCA_023313115.1 Rhysida immarginata | reverse complement strand
GCCTCCCCCCCCCCTCCTGGGTACGGCCCTGTTGTATTTTCTTAAAAAAACTATATTCAACAAAAAATTATATTTTCTGATTGTCTGAGAATTGCACAATGCAACATTTCTATAACATTCGGTGAAGTTATAATATAAACGTACTTGCTTCTTATTACTTCCTCGGATATTTTAACGAATTTATTAACCTCCAAGGAGCATAGATTGAAGGATCCCGAAATTTTGCTTATTCGGATTAAAATTTAGGACCAATCAACGAATATTTCATTAAAAATTTAATCTAAATTGCATCTTCCACATGCATTTCAATCTTGACTTCAATGGTATCTATCGCTGCGTTTGGGCCAACAATGCCTGACAAACTTACGTGACAGCCGTTCTACCAATCAGCAGCTGCGCGCGGCGCGGAAAAGGTTTGCCGTACTTTCCTAATCTACGCACAGGCTGCAAAGATCCGTTGTTCCAGGTGTTCAAGATTCTGAATCTTATCGGCGTAGATCTTGGCCTTGAGATGACCCCACAGATAAAAATCAAGGGAGTCAAATCGGGTGAACGTGCTGGCCCTTGCACTCCCCCCCCCCCATGCTCTTATCAACTCTGTCTACTCCTCTGTGGTTAGTGGTATGCTTTACCACCTGCAAAAAGGGTAAATAACAGTGAGAATCGCCATTTGGAATGCCTGTAACTGTTGAAGGAATTAAGATATGATCAAACGGACTGCACCACTGTTTTCCTTGGGAAATTCTAGCCCGAATTCATGTTCCCCATGACCCCCTTCCCATTTAAAACCCTACGGTGCATCCAAGTTGGCGGCTTCCAAGCGTTTCAAGATGGCCCCGTACCTGCACTATATGACTTCCCCCTGGGCCTAATATGTCCCCACATGGTGGTTGTCCGTCAATTTCCATAAATACGAATTGTACAAGGGGTGGTAAGGGACTTATTTCCCACCCTGTGGGTAAAATAAATTAATATAAACTATTTTATAAACAAGATAACGCTTAATTTATCGTGATGTTTTTAAACTAACTTTTTTCATTTTAGTTTCGCACGATTAATGTTTCGGTATATCACCTTTTTTATTTTATTTCATTTTATTATATGTCTTATTATCAATTCGAAACGAATTTTCAATGAAAGAATTTTCTTAGCAGTTCAAAACACAGCAGAGTATTTTCTTCTTCCTCTTTCTCACTGTGGGTGTCCAAATTTGCTCATTTAACTGACAATTCACAAGATTCTGAGACAATAATATTCCAAAAGAAGCGATCAGCGAGTTCACCTTCTCCATATTGGATCAGTGGTCGAATCAGCGAGACTTCACTGATGCGCTTGATACGTCCGTGAATTCTCGAATTCTCTCGTGTTTCACGGAGAATTCTCTGATTCTCGAGAAATTCACGAGTGGCTGTTCTCCGAACGCACTCAATGATGGAAAAAATTCTAAAATTCGACATAAGTCTTACTAAAAGATATAAATTAATAATCTATACACGTATATCTATATGCAGGGTGAGTCAAAAATGTGTACCCCCTCCCCCTACTATCTTGGATACAAATGTAGTTATGCAAATTCCAATAAAGGGAGTGAATAGGAAGTTGAGGGTGCTCTTTCTCATGGTGGTTTTTAATGTTGTCAACATGTAAATTATAACATATGCAGTTCGTATCTACTAAACAGTAGGATATACATTAAAAAGCAATTACAAACTCGTTCAACATCAAATAAGCAACAAAACAAAAAAAATTTTCAAAATCATTGAACGGATCACCCAAAAACCTCATTGCAATCTCCGCAACA
This sequence comes from Rhysida immarginata, assembly GCA_023313115.1. Taxonomy (NCBI): domain Eukaryota; kingdom Metazoa; phylum Arthropoda; class Chilopoda; order Scolopendromorpha; family Scolopendridae; genus Rhysida; species Rhysida immarginata. The sequence goes on along the minus strand of JAHWFO010017950.1, from coordinate 157,947 downwards.
ATGGCAAATAACACACTATTCACATTTGTAAATGTAATTGCATCGTTGAAATGTTATGGTGCAGAAGGTAAAATTCACGCTCTGTGATTGAATACAACTCTATTGAAACAATTACATGTCGATGAGGTTGTAAACAGAGTTCCTCAAATAATGCAATCCATCTATTAAGTATTTTTTTTTAATATACAGTGTGTCCCATTTAATCTGACAAGTCAAAATAACTCGAAAAATACGCATTATACAAAAAATAAGCGTTTAATAATTTACAATAAAGCTATCCAATGATAGCAAACTTGATCCCCAAACCCACCACATGTGGGTGGGGGAGGGGCCAACTTTAAAATCTTAAATAGGAACCCTTATTTTTAATGATATTTTCAGATTGTACACAATATTTGAGAAATGTTTTATTATTTGTGTTTTTTCAATTGATTAAGCCGTTTAGGAGATAGAGGCACTGAAAGCGTGGAACTGCTAAGGTTAGGTTAGGTTCTAAAAAATAGAACCAATTATTTGTTCTCAAATATGGGAAAATTATTCAGCTTTTGTTTGGGCTGCATTCACTTAATGTATTCGTTGAAAACGACTTAAACTCATCAAAACTGAGCATGTAATTCATTAAAAACTAGAATCACAGATTAAAGAAAACAATGGATAAAGAAAATATGGATGGAAAACTCCTTTGTTTGAAGCGTAAGTTTTTTTTCAGGGGCGCCCTCGGACTTATTCCGGGCACACTACATTAATTAACGAACAAAAACTGGCGGCAACAATAGAAAGTTGTGATTTCTAATTTGTTATAACGGGATAGGAAACAAAGGAGTTTTCCCATCATGTTTTCTTCATCCATGTGAAAACTCAGATGCAACAAGCTCATATTGAGCAATGTGATACAATGTCCGCCCCTCGAATATGCAGCGCGCCGAGCGATACCAAGGATACGTTTCCAAATGTCATGCTAATGCAAGCAATGTTTTTGTTAAGGAAGGAATGAAAATTTAAAATATGCGTAAATCAAGAAAGAATATAATTATAGGAATGAAGTGTTTAATATATGATTAAATGATTAATATACTTATACAGATTTAAAAATCAAGAACTATTGAAGTCGAGTAGATCAAAAATAGAAATTAATAAAAATTATTTTTATTTAACGTAATATTATTTTAATTATTTTATCTCAACTTGAATAATTTAATTTCACTAAAAACATTATAAAATAAACGCCCGAAATTCTAAAATCACTGTCCCTATTACAATAAAATTCTCCGAGTAAGATTTTTATTACTATATGTCTCATAAACTTGTTTATTTATGCCATACGTTGGTAGCAACCAGTTGCGGTCTTTGTAGGAAGTCGCCAGACGTCTAGAACTTACTGATAGGATATAATCAAGTCACTCTTGCTGATAACGTAGAGCTTTTATTGCAATCTTCTAATTTTATTATTTTCTAATAAGAATCCAAAATGGTATGCTTATGGCAGCTTGGTCATTTGCAATTTTTCTAAAATTGATATTTATTTAAATTTTGGTTTTTCCACTTGAGAGCTACTAAGATTCTGCACCTTGCAAAGAGCCTTAGAAAATTTTCTAGAATAACACTACAACCATCAAACCAAGTAAAACCTCTATAATAAAAAAAATAATAGAAAATCACTATTCCACAAAAACTCATATGTACGTTTTGGGACTCTCTGTCTCCTTCCTCAGTGAGAAGTAAAAAGTGTCGCTAAAGAAACAGACCTCCGAAGTATACATATGAGTTTTATCCAGTGCCTTATTCATTTCGCTGAGCGCTACTGGTGCCACCAGAAGTGCAGCATTCGCCATGTTACTATTGGCAAAAACCTAAGGCGGCGTATATTCTCAATGTAATTTCAGCTGTTTTTGTAGATGATTTCTGGAAGTATTAGTAAGCATAACCTGTTTTCTGATTTTTTTAAAAAAAAGTTTATTGCATTAATTAACGATAACATATACTTTTAATGACTTCAAATTGCTGATTCAATGCCTAACAAATTTTTAAAAGACAAATATTTTAAAATTTTAAATTAAAAGAAAAGGAAGAAATAAATCTCAGTTCAATAAAATAATCAATTTATTAATTCACGTATTGTAATAAGCAATTAACTAACACTATAATTACTTGTGAACTGAAGTATTGGATCTTTTTAAAAAAACGATTTGACCAATATGTATGAAAATGTGGCCAAGTTAGTTATTAGAAGGAGAGATTATAATTAATACATCTCGTACAAATCAGCAATAATTTGGATTTTAATTGGTGAACTGCATATTTTATTTTATTTACTTTCAAATTATATAGGAGAATTTATTTACTTATTTATAAAGGAGAATTTTCCTAGTTAATTGTATAATCTCTTCCTCCTTTTCCATTTAAACTATTTTTTTTAAATTTATGTTTAAGAATAACTTTATTTATCACCAAATAACTTTTTATCAGATGGACCGAATTAGATTATTATTATTATTATTTTTAATAGAGCAAGTTTTTCTGGTGGTCTCCCAATAAATTCATCCAGATTTCTTAGGTAGATATTCGTCGGTGACTCAGTGGTTGCGTGATCGCCTCTGATGCCCGAGGACGCGAGTTCGATCCCGGCCGAGGACGACGAAGATTTTTTTTTCAGGGGGAAAATCCTGAGATCACGCACTTCCTTCGGAAGGGAAGTAAAGCCGTTGGTCCCGTGTAGTCGTTTGCTGACTGCACGTTAAAGAACCCTTGCGAGGCAAAATTTACGGCCCCCTATAACGCTGTCCTGATATGACCATGGCAGTTGAAAAGGACGTTAATAGCGAACAAACAAACCAAACCAAACGGATTGATTCATATGCATTGCCTCGAGCGATCAGCTGTTTCTTGCCAGTCCCAATATGGCGGCGCGAAGGCACCACTAGAGGGGAGGTCACTGCCAGTCTCTTCCTTTCATTTGTCTCTGGTTTTATCAGTTCATTGTTATGGAATAGTGGGTTTCTATTTTCTTTGTTGTTATCCTAGTGTCCACATTTTTAGTTGTCTTATATTTGTATTAAAATCTCTATATTTCATAAAATAATCTAAAAACCTGGAGCTCATATTGTAAAGGTAAAAGATATGATCAAATTAAGCTGAACAATAAAAATATGATCAAATGACGGTGTGGAAGAAAAGAAGGACGAGGCATAAGAACCCTGGAATAAATTAAAAAATATGATCAAGAAGAATGGACCATGTGTACGGTTACATTACAGGATACCTAATTGTACAAATGATCGGAGTTACATTACGGATAAATCATTTCATCATTTTCCCAAAAATGAAGAGCGCAGGAAATTTTGAATCATAAAAATCAAATGACATTGGGCCTTTATTTCAGGTCGGTTCTTTTTATAATATTTTTACTGTTGTAATCACAATATATAGTCCAAATATACATCTTGTTTAGATAGAACATTTATGGGAATGGGAATTTTTAATATATTTTTAACAAAAAAACAACAACAAGAAAACTGTAGAAAATCTGACATTTTCTGGGTTGGCATTTTAACATTTCTGAAGTAAACACTTTCTTCTTAAAATGATAGTTTCTGCCAATTATTTTATTTGTGTGTCTCTTTATATGTGCCAACATTTTTTTCAGAACTCTTCCCATTATTTAGAGCTAAATTTTCTTCAGCTGTAATTTCTGGATTTTGTATTATTGGAGCATCTTCATTATACGTGGCGTGTCCGGAAAGTAAGGTTACAACGGTTAGTATTCTTTCAAAAAGTGTTTGACTAAATGACCACTAACAACTTATTTGGTATAACAGGGGTTAATTTTTGAAATAATTGCCGTCATTATTCAAACACTTGTTAAGTCTAGGTTATAGCTTCTGTACCCCACAGTTACAGGAATCAGTTACAGGCGTCTGCTGCTGTAAGAACGTTTCAACCTCGTGCTTGATCTCTCTATCATCATGAAAGCGTTGCCCAGCAAGATGTTTCTTCAGGTTAAGAAAGAAGTGCAGAAGTTTGTCAGAGATGACAGACAGCCTACCGCTCCTGTGTTTCGTCATGAACATCGGTTCTGCCTCCAGAGAATTCACGACACCACTTCCTTATAGGTTGCCGACAATAATGTTTCCATAAACGGAAATAAGTGTTTTGTGAATACCCGCTGGGCGCTTACCTTATGTTTGCAAAAATGTATGACGGAGCGCACTTCACAATTGGCGGGATTCTGAATCGGCACAGCCATTGTAAATACGTGCTACTCGAACTAGATGTAGCAACGAGGAACAGCCTTCGAGAGTATTAGTGGAAGGCTAACAGTTACAGCTAGCATAGCCAACTTACGCACTAAAACATTACTTGTCAGCCTGCAAGGGTTGTAACCATACTTTCCCGTACCGTAACCACCGAGAAAGAAAGTCTCCGCAATGAAAGGTAATACGTATATTGTTACATCATCATACATAGGGCAAATTTAGCACATATTATTCGTAGCCTATTTCTACCATAGGCCTTCTCTCTCGGTGGTTATGCACGTACTCAATGTTGCCTATTATTTCTTCTGGGTCATGTTGCTTTTTCTTTTTTGCTTCCTCCAGTTTCACTAAAATTAGGTACAAAGTAAAATTACATTACTAAATGAAAATAAAAATTAAAACATTCTCAACATTGAATATATTTAGGCAAACAAAATTTTAAAACAAGGTAACAAAAAACTTACTATTTCTTACATAAAGGTTCGTTTCTTGTGTGATTTTCGCTCCTTCGTATTTCAATTAAATATTGAAGGAAAAGCATCTGCAGTCAAACACCCTTTCCATTTGGTGTCCTGTTTTTCTGAAAATCAGCAAAGTGATCACTTCACAAAAATGTGCTTCGTTATCTTTTGAAAAAAATGTATTAAAAATTCCCATTAATTAAAAATGTTCTTTCTAAACGTGATGCATATTTGGAATATGTATTTTGATTACAATAACAGAAAATCATAAGAATAATAATAAAAAAAAAACAACCTGAAATAAAAGTCCAATGTCTCTCTTGATTATTATGCTTCGGTTTCCTGCGCTCTTCATTTTTGGGGAAATTATGAAATGGTTTATCCCTACTGGAACGCCGATTATTTGTACAGTAGTGTGATATTGTTCGTTTAACTCAATCAATACGCGTTTACTCAATTCTTTCACAGAAAAAATAAATGCACATTTGTTTACCGATGTTACGTTTTAACAACATCGACGAGGCTGTGATCAGGAAGCGTTGCTCATGAAGCCACGCTTTCGAACATATTCGATGGTAGCGCCTCGGACCGTGCACTTGGTCGATTTTATGTTGTTACAAGCAGCTCCAGCGCATATAGTACCACCATAACGTCGTCTTCTAGAGTTAAGATGTGGGTTAGCGGTACATTGAACGTGGTGTGGCTGTGGGCTGAGTTAGGATTTAAAGTCATCGCATGAAATTTATTTCTATTTTTCATACGCTGGCTACAAGAAACTGTTACGATCAAGGACTGATTGATACAAATCTAAAATCCAAGGAATTTAAGTACGATTACGATTAAGAAAATTTATGAAAATACCATATCAAAATAAAAACAAATTAACGTGTGTCCTTGGTATCGCTCGATGGCGCTGTGGTCGTTGTCACGTCACCTGTTATTCGCTTATCGCATTTGTGCTTTCTTTAATGTGCTAGAACGTTGTCGTAAAGAAAAATTTTAAAGATTTTCAAAACCGTATTATATCCAATTTATTTTATTAGAAATTATAGCAGAAATACAGAACAAATTTAAACTTTCAGATAATTTTTGAAAAAATATCGTATTTTATGAGTGAGAGTATCAATTATAAAATTGTTGTAATAATATGTGACAAGATAGAAATAATACTTTTTAAACATGATCAAGTAATCTAATGATGCATGAGAAAATACAAAATGCAAAAGTCTTCATAGAAATGGTTTTAAAACAAAAAGTCTACCCGTGCACCAAATTACATCAGGCTTTCAGCAAGAGGATTGCATTCACCCGTAAATATAAACAATCAATGAAGCTGTGTACAGAACATCATGGAGGGAATAGATTCCAAGCCATCAATAATTTGCAAGTCATGCATGTGTCTAAAAAAAAACATTTATTTTGAGAAGTTACACTGCATCTGAATCATCCATTGTGAAAAACAGCCTGTCTTGTGTTGATGCTTGTGTATTTTTTTATATTACGTATCAAACTCCGTTATGGCCTCATTCTGAGAAAAATACAGTAATCGGGATGTCGTATATTATAACTAGAAGCGAACCCACCCGATTGTATAATTGGGAAATAACTCATTGTTAGATAACCCATTGTTCGATTTTTTCTTTGTTGTGACAACGTCCACCGTCACTGATTTTATATAAATGATTACTATAACTATCATATTATAATCCAGTGTATAACCCTTAAACGAAATCTTTGGACCAGTTATATTTTGGTTTCGGGATTTTTCAGATTTCGGATTGAAAACTGCTTACACCCTTTCCTAGTGATAGTTCCGACACCACATTCTTGAGTAAGACACCACACGGATAAGTTTCTGCAATAATTTCACTTTCTGTCTTATTAATTACGATAAACGTTTCTTACTGTCATCCATCTGCAGTTCGATTTCACGTTTGTTTACAAAGTCACGCTAAAAACCACAAAAAAAACTGCGAACAGCACTGCAAAAGCAAATGAATGTTCACTCTGTACGATCGCTGAGTTACAACTGACAATATTGACTCTCCCGGACATTTCCATGCATTTATCTTTTTTTACCGTCCATCTCGTAAGTGACTGCTTTATTTAATTTTTATATCTTATTTATTAAGGAAATTCGCGCAGGAAGAAAATAACGAAAGTTCTCGAAAATCTACTAACTAAGGTGGATGTTCATTGGCATGGGGCTTTCATGGTTTTATCCCCGTGCAGATTTCTCAATAAATGGATTATAAAAATCAGATAAATCGTTTGTCTATTAAGCAAAGAGTGTAAAGTAAAAAAATCAAAGCATGACGTCTGACAACCTCCGGAAGAGTCAGGGGAACACTACTCTTTATTTTTCCCAACTCTTGATTCGCTTAGGTCTTGCACAACTTATATTTACACAATAGTGATTTCACACCAATCAAACCTTACAACTACGATCGACCCTCAACAATAAAATGGTGGTATTTTAGAATTTCGGATAAAGAATTTCGTGTTATAAACAATTCCATAGACTTTCGAGTTATGCTGATATTTCTATAATTTAAATTTTGAAAAACCAAAATTGTCTCAGGCTTCAAAAGGTTAATAAACTAATTTACTACATGATTATTTCTCTCAAAGAAAAAATAATAGAAATGAAGAAACTCTGCAATCATATCATAATTACAAATAGACAGGAAGTTTTTCCAGGTCGCAGATTCTCCCCTCCCTTTTCTATTTGTAATTATGACATGTTTGATAAATTTAACCATCCCACAAATTTAATCTGAAATAAAATTTCAAAAGAAGCGTTTTGTAATGCCATACCTGATACTCCTTACCCCTCCATAACGCTGCGTAATGCTGTCCAAAATACTCCCTTCCCACTTAAGCGTTACTTAATTTAAGGATGACCCCTAAAGCATTCAAAAATTGCTATTTCTTCTCAACATAACATTAACAGCACTTATGTACGGAGGGTTGATTCAGATAAAATGAGACGACTTTGCAGTTCTGTTACGATAGTGTAATACCATGGCGCCACCATCGGTTGTGTTCGATATGAGAACCACGTTGTTGGACTATCGCCCGGCACCGTAATTTCCACTGAAGTAGGCTGAGTTTGAGGGACTCGTTCCACACCTGCTGACACACTTTCCATAGCCCATCAACGGTTCTTAGTCGGCGACTTCCGAGCCGTCGTTTCAGGAGACCAAAACCACAAAAATCCATCGGTGATGCGTCAGGAGATTTTACAGGCACATGAGAGAAGAGAATAACTCGTATGCAAGTCTCCTGTTCCATCTTCCTGTAGTAAGCCACAGATGACTTGGCAGTGTGGCTTTATGCCTTGTCCATGTGAATCCAAACTTTTGATTGCTCACCAGGGTACAGACGTGGGATATTCTGCCGATATACAGGGTAAATACAAAAGTCTGAACCCCCCTTTTATTTTTTGAACCGAAACAGATATGTCAATTTTGATGAATCCAATGAATAGGAAGTTGTTGGTGGCCTATCCCATGGTGCACTTTTCATCATCCGTGCTCGTCTACGTTCATTAGATGTAAGCAATTTGTTCTTTTTGATTATTCGACCCACAGTAGCTTTGGATAGCACAATACCATTTCGTTTGCATAATTCCACAATGTACGAAAGACTGAAGTTAGCACAATACCCTTCCCAAAAAGCTGTGATTTTGGAAGCCATGTTTCAGCACGAAATGTCCCAAATAACAGCAACGAGTGTATACAAAGCTAATCCCCATGAATAGTAGACGAGTCATGCAAATCATATTCCGTCAAGGTCATACGCGGCGTTTAAAGTCGTCTCATTTTATCTGAATCAACCCTCCGTATAATATGAACCAACTATGAACATGCTGAAAGAAAATGTTACTTTGCTGTAATGCTAATGTGTTTATTTTGTGTTTTACATTTCATTTTAAACCATTTTTGCATCATTTTAATTCATTTTGCATTTCATTTTATTTTACGGTAAATTTGGGGTATTTTACATTAAGGTTTACGGTATTTTATAGTAAAGTAAAACTGTGGGTTGGCAGTTCTGCGATTATAGCAGTGAGAGGTAATCAGATCCACTTCGCTTGTCGGCTTCTTGGAATCCTTGTATCAACGGATGCCAGAACGCTCTCATCATATTGTTGAAGTTTTGAAAGTACGAGGGGCGTTCAAATTTGACCTGGACTTTATTTTTTATAAAATCAGGAAACTACAACAGCACCCACATACACACACACCCACAACATTTCTTTCTCAAAGAACTCTCCTTGCTTCTCTGCACATTTTTCCACCGTTCTGGGAGCATTTGGATACCGATTCTGTAGAAATCTTCAGGCTGATGTCGAAACCACACCAGGACGGCCTTTTTCACTTCCTCATTTGATTAGAGACGAAACTCTGCCCTCCCAAGAACTCTTTCAATGATCCAAAAAGGTGATGGCCGCAAGGGGAGAGATCCGGGCTGTATGGAGGATGTGGTAAGATGTCCCATTTTAGTTCCGTCATTGTGTCCATTGTCAGTTTGGCTGTGTGTGGTCTGGCATTGTCTTGCAGAAGACAAACACCACTGGTAAGAAGTCCTGGTCCCTTTTCCTTAGTGCCAACTTCAGAGACGTCCTCAAAATGTCACAATAGTAGGGTACATTTATGGTTCGACGTTCTTCCAGAAAATCACCATGAATGATACCCTTAATGTCCCAGAATACATTCGCCATCATTTTCGTTGCCGACGGTGTCATCTTGATTTCTTAGATCATGGTGAGTTAGTATGTTGCCACTCCATGCTCGCACGATTGCTTTCAGAAGTATGGTGATGAATCGTTGACTCGTCGGTGGCCACAGCAAGCCTTAGGAAGCTGTTACCTTCCTTGTCATATCGCTGCAGCAGCATAGAACAGATTTCCACCCTGGTGGTTTTGTGATCCTCGGAGAGTTGCTTAGGGAACCATCTGGAACAGATCTTGTTGAATTTCAGCTTGTCGTGGATGATGGTTTCTACACTACTGGTGCTGATGTTCAGTATTGAAGCCAATTCTCGGACATGAATCCGCCTGTTGTTCCGTATTAGCTCATTTCTTCGTGCGATGATGCCATCATTGAGAGCAGTTGCTGGCCTTGCCTTATGAATTCATTGCCGGTGGATTCTCGCCCTCCTTCAAACATTTGGCACCAAGCAAAGACGGATGATCGAGACAAACAGGACTCGGTGAACTGTCTTTGAAGTCTCTGATGAATTTCAGATGCTTTCACACCTAAATTGTGGAGAAACTTGATGATTTTTCGTTGTTCCACTTTGGTCGACACATCGCTGTCCGCCATTTTATTTAAACAAACAATCGGTTGTCATGGCAACCGGATAACGGGTGCTGCATTTGCATGACAGACGGTAGTTGCCATTCCAACAATGAAAGTTCAGATTTTTACAACAATGAAATTTACAAAAAAAAAAGTCCAGGTCAAATTTTAACGCCCCTCATATTTCCTTTGTAGTCTTTTCTAAATGAAGACAACATTTAATACTATCATATCACTCTTCTCTTGTAGCGGCCATTTTTATGGAGACACGATTTCTCATTAGTCCAGGAGAAAAAGTGCCATTTCGAAGTAATACACACAAAAATGTTGTAACTTAATAAGCTTATTCACATAAGATATCGAACATTTCAAAAACGCCCTCATTTTGATACTGATAATGTTCTCTCATGGAGGGAAAAAAATTAATCTCTCTTGTCAGATATTATTGAACACCCTACTTAGGTCTGTGTCTTGATGATGAGTTACTTTCGAAGCGCTTATTACTCTAAATACTATACTACTAAGAGATAGACTTAAAAACTTGTTGCAATCGCCCAGAACTTGTTTTTTGGATAATACTGTGGCGACATCAGATGGCAGCATTGGTTATACCTTCTTCTTGAAGTCATCTGAAAAATGATCGCCTCGGATGTTGTTACTCGTGAAAGAGAATGTGTCCTTTGCAAATCGCGCCCACATTAGAAGCTCGTGCATGAAGTGACTCGTTTTTCTGAGCAAAAAGGTGTATCCCAACTGAATTCATCGTCAATTAACTTAGGTGAAGTGTGTGTAAAAAAAAGCAATGTCTCGTCAAGCAATCTCTAAATGATGTACTTCTCCACGAAAAAGCAACACCTCATTCAGCACACATCACAAAAATCCTTTTGGGTCATTTTTGAGGTTTGAAAACTACCACTTTATAGTCTAGACCTTTCCCTTTGAGGCTTTTCATTAAAAAGTACCTTTCATTAAAGTGTTACCATTCTTATGAAGCAGTCAAAAAAAGCGATGCTAGAACGAACGGCAATCTTCCGTAAAAAAATAGAAAAAAAAATAGTGCTGCGTTACGATAAATGTTAAAATAAACTTATATTGTTAGTGATTTGAGCGAAAAAGTAAACATTAAAGTACCTTAAATTAAAGAAACCGTAGTTATGTTCTAAGTTTCAAAACTTTTTATTAAATGATTGTGCGACTAATTTTTGGCACTTCCTCGTATTAGAAGATTTCAAGATTATTTGAATGATTAGATTTTCATAATGATCAAATTTAATGGTGTATAATTAAAATATATTGCAAAATCATTGGTCTTTAAGGCTAAAATGCTTTTTTTATTTTTAATATCAAGGATTCTAAGTAATAAGATTTTTGGTTGGCTGTATTGATAAAAGGTCTTTAAGTAGTTAATATAAATATTTTATTCACAGAACTTGATGGTAGTTTGGAAATGGTAGCTGAACAACTCAACATGTACGATTTTACGTCTATGGGAAAAGCACTTGGACTCAAAAATAGTGATTTGGATGAAATCATAGTGGAATGTAGTAAGACAAATACTAGTCGAGTAGCCAAAAACAAACGTGTCCTGGAATTATGGAATCAGAGACGGAAACAAAACGAACCATGGCAACAAGCACTCAAGAAAGCTTTACAGAAAATCACTCGCCGCTATACTGCGGAAGAGACAGGTAAGGTTTCATTTGTACTTATGATTATATTTAAAAATTCATCAACAAAAAGGGGTTGCAATTCACTTGTAAATAGATATTATCAATTCAAGCAAATACAAAGGGGGAATGACTACCCTGAAAAGTAACATAATAAAATCCACAAAAAATTCGACTTTATTTTTTTTTTTTTTGCATCATAACATTAATCCAAGTACATGCCATTCAAAATTTTTCTATTTATCCTAATATTTTATTCAGAAAAATGCATCGGAATATTGAAAATGGCCCTTTGGTCCTCCCAGAAGAATTGGCGGAATCTGAGGGAATGTCATCACCTAGTCACTTTTGATTCTAGCCTTGTCTCGATTCTTCATTTCGCAAGAGTTTGCTAGCCTGCTGTCTATCAGAATGTGGTTAGAAACTTCACGTTTCATAGATTTCTACAATCAGAATTGATTAAAAATCAGTGGATTATCTTTTGCCAGTGAGAGAACAGCATCGTGTGCTCCGTTCATTTTGAAGCGCTGTGTTTTTCCTAAAATCCGGCCGTTTTAAATTCATTGTCAATTAAAACTAAATTCATTGAAACTAAATTCTGTTCCAACTCTAAATGTGGCTAATCCTGGTGATCACAAAGATATTTTTTTAAGCCCTCACAATTTTGTGTTTTATTATCTGTTTGTTTTGAGCTTATCCTATGTTATTACTTTAATTTATTAGGAGCTTTAGCATAAAAGCTACTTATAAGAATGCGCCCTTGGTCTGTACGTTTATCCGGCCGTCCGCCGTTTGCAGGATAACTTGAAAACGGATTAACTTTTTCAAATTCTGTTTTCAGAAATATAACCATCAAAGTCTTAACTCGGCCGTATCAACTTTTCAGAATTTTTCATGGAACCCTTCATGTCGAATTCACGTGCTAAAACAGTGAGTGTAAAGAATACCAAGCTAATGCATGTCATATAACAATCGATTTATCAAGAAGGAATACATTGTTACTTTCTGTTCATCTTTTAAGCATTACTGACATCGGCGCGCGCACGTGAATTCGCTTCGTCGACGCACGATTGCTCAAGTGCTCAAATCTATATTCAGTTGCGAAAGAATGGAGCTACTTATTGGTTTTATAATGGCTTAACTGTGTACCCCTTCATAATTTCTACATTTTTTGAGGTAGAAGGTTAAAATTCGGAATGTAGCTTCCTATGGGCATATCCATCTGCACTATTTAGTTTGATTGGTACACTGGGGTCGGAATTACGGGGATGGGATTCAGATCGGACAACATATCTATGTGCTATAAGTAAGATATTTACGTATATTTACAGATATTTACGTATATTTAAGTACGTAAAGGCGTGAAATTCGGTATCCAGATTCTTTTAGGCAAGATCTACAATACTATGAAATTTAGGCCCAGGTGTTCCATGGGGTCGGATTTGCGGGGGTGGTAGCCACGTGGTCTTTATAACTATGCCAACATATGGCTTGTGATATATACGTTCGGAAATGATGAGAAAGGAAAGAAAATACGAGCGTTTTTACATTTTCTACATATAACGTTTGAGAAAATTAATTTATGATTAAAAAACTTGGGGAGAGGTAAAAAGTGCAGATAAAGGGGTAAAATAGATGACTTCAGGATCTGCTACTTGCCTTACCCTACTTGGGGGGAGGGGGAGGGGGGATTAATTTTTTTAATAAATGTATAAATGTATTTCTCCTTCACTGCTAAAGCTCCTCCTTGGAATGTTTACAAGATTTTATTTATTTATAAACCTATCTATGTTTTTTTTTTAAATTTTTGTGGGAATACATTGTTGAATCTTGGTTGATATAGAAGAGGGATGGCTTTCTAAGAATACATGTTGCCTTTAGCATCTACAATTGTTAGGGAAAAATGGGATTGCTGATATGAAGAATAAGTTTTTTAGATATAGAATTTTTTTAGATGGGGTTCCAGCTTGGCAGCTGTTGGCTCAAGTTGGGAAACAGATGTTTCCATTTTCTTTTTTTTTTGAGCTGATTGACTGGAAAAAGTTTGATTCCAATTATGATGGATCAGCTCTGGGCATTGCAAACCCAGAAAAAGAGAATTATTGCTGTTGGATGTAAGCTAATATTGCTTGAAGCATTAAAGAAATAATTGCCCTGTTTAGTCTGGAAGCAAAGAGAAATGTCGTTGGTGAAGGGCAGAACTATACTTTGGATATTGGAGAGAATTCGTTCTTCTCTGAACAGTTATCAAGGATTTTGGAGTACTGTTTATCAAGGATTTTGGAGTACTGTTTATCAAGAATTGTGAAGTACTAGATAATATATTTTTAAACATTGCATATTGTGATAGTAAAAGATTATTTGAATTTAATTGGGTATTATTACATGCTAGCAGAGACACCTGGCATTGCGAAGCCGATGCGTTCTAAACAAGCCGTGGCACTGATTTTGTGACTTCATGCAAACAGATGGATTTTGTGACGTCATGCAAAAAGAAATTTAAAAACAAAATAAGGATATTTAAAATTTAAAATAAAATGATTTATTAAAATAGTAAGTGATCCATGTTTGGCATTAATGCATTTTATTATACTGTATTTACTTATTTATCTAAAATACAAAATTCATATTTCAAAATATCCTATCGGTTTTCGTGACGTTTCAACAATAGAAGTGACGTACTGTCATGGCTTTGTATAGATCGCGTCAGCATCGACGTTGTCCGGGATAATTACAGTTGTAGGTAAAAAGAACAATCTCAAGAAGTTAAAATAATAACTCAAAATTGTTTTTCAGTAATACTACAATTTCCTGTTGTAGACTTTCCCGTTGTTCAGAACTTTCCGATACCCGGATAACTTTTTGTCTCTGACCAATACTCGTTCTTTTCCTCGGTGGCATTTCGCTAGACATGAATTAACACGTATCCTTCAAACGATTAATAAACAGCACAATACAGTTTGTTGATTTGAAGAGTCGAGTTGATGTATGCTTTGTTATTGGTTATATCATAAACGGTCGCCCGAGACCGACGGCGTCCTTATATACGCAACCCACTGGAAGAGGAAGAGGAAGCTGCCGTCGTTTTTGGAAGGTTCTACAATGTTTTAGAGCTCCAAACACACATATCGTCGGAACATTTGTTAGGGAACTCAAGGGTAAGTTCGAAAAGGGCTGCCATATGTAGATCGTGCTGTTAAACACATTTTCTGCTCATAGTTAAAAATTCTTGGAAACGAATGTTCTATTGCCAAGAACAATCATTTTATCATCTTGAAAATATTGTTGCATCATCACCACATTGGTTTTCATTGCAACAATATTTTCCCGGTGTATCTAAACCCCTGTCACAGTCATCTCGTGGTGGTACCCTCCAGTGAAATGAAAACAAAAGTTCATATGAACATGGTTCTGATAACGAACCGTTTATGAGATTTCCGTAGTTAAAAGTGAAGTTTCAGCAGTTGGTTTTTCTACTCTGTTGATGGTAGGTGACATGCAGAGAAACTACAACAAATCCACAGAGCGCAAAACCAGCTGCTGAAACTTCACTTTTAACAGCGGAAATAAAATAAACGATTTGTTATCCGAACCCTATTTATATGAACTTTTGTTTTCATCTCGCTGTGGGGAATCACAACCAAAAGTTTGTGACAGGGGTTTAAATACACCCTGTATATGGCAAAATAACTTCGACGAAACAACTCTCTTCTTGGGTGGCAGTGGATGTTCATGATCGTTTGTGTCTGTGTGCTCTCCAATCCCAACAATCTGAGTGGGGTTGCTCACTACCTGATAATTTGATTTCGTAATTGCAAAACTTGGGCATTCATCACTTTTGTGCGATCTAGCAGCGCCGTTTCTTTTGTTGACACGCTCACATTTGCTCAATTGTAGCATCGTGCTGGCGAAACCAATTCAGCACGGAGCGAAAGGACGGCTTCCTCTGTTGTCTTCCTCTTTTTTAATAGTCTGCTAACTCTCCATTTTCTCCAGTTAGTGCTCATTTTTAAAGATTTTCAAGAAATGCTAAGTACTAAGAATTATCAATTCTAAGAAAAGCTCAAACAATTATATGAAAAGCTTTAGAGCACAAACTTTGCCTAGCATTCTTGATTATGAGATATACACTGAGTAGCCAGTTTATTAGAAACACCCCCTAATACTGTGATGCGCCAGTCCAAACAGCTATAACAGCACGAATTCGCTATGGCATGGATTCAATTAGCCGCTGGAAGCATTGTTCCGTAACATTTGTCCACGCGGATGAAACAGCTGCTCCCAGTTGATGCTTATTGGATGGTGGTGGATCCATGCCTTGAATAACCCGTTCCAGCTCAACCCAAAGATGTTCGATTGGGTTCAAATTTGGGGACTATGTTAGCCAGAGGAGTAAGTTGAATTCATTATCGTACTCCTGGAACCATTCCATGACGATACGAGTCTTGTGACACGAAGCGTTGTCCTGCTGGAAGTATCTTTCCGATAGGGGAAACACAGTAGCCATGAAAGGATGAACGTGGTCGGCAACAATGTTCAGGTAGGCGTTGTTCTACATGTATCAGCGGACCAAGAGTATGCCAGGAAAACATTCCCCAGACCATTACAGAGCATCCATCAGCCTGAACAATGGAAACAAGACAGACGGGGTCTAACGCTTCGTGCTGTTGTCTCCAAATTTTGCGTCGGCCATCTGCATGGTGCAAAAGGAAACGGAATTCATCCGACCAGGAGACATTCTTCCAGTAATCAACGGTCTAATGTTGGCGATGACAATAAATTAGATGGCAAATTGTGGTTTTGGTTGAAGATCATATGTACCCTAACTGGCCGTCGACTGTTGTAGCCCATTCTTGAACGGCGCATAGTGCGTTCAGAGATGCCATTCTGCGGTCCAGTGTTGTATTCCACGGTTAGCTGACGAGTAGTGAGGTTTCAATTAGTACGAACAATCATTCCCATCCTACGCTCACCCCCTGAATCGATAAGTCGTTTGCGACCACAGACTTATCTCTGGCTGGTTGTTTTTTGGTTGTTTAACCAATCCTGGTAAACCTTGAAATGGTTGTTCGGGAAAAGCCTAGAAGACGTGCGGTTTCGAAAATACCTCGCTGGGCACCACCTATTATCCTGCGCTCGAAATCGCTCAGATCCTTTGTTTTCCCCATGGTGACCATCAAACTACATGTTGACAGGTATGTTCTCGCGTTATATTGGTACCGACTGTCACGTGATCTACAAATACGTAGCAATTGCTATTCCAGCGAATTACATAGTCATGGGTTTTCCTCATAAAATGGCCACTCAGTGTATATTATTGATCCGTGCGCAGTGTTGGTGAATTGCATGTTGATATTCATTGTTGATAACTATTGTTGCACAAACTTTGCCTTGCATCGTTGATATGAGATACCTCATATAAATATGCCTTTCCACCATTATGAATATCGATTTATTATCGATAATTATTATTTTTTCGGAATCTGAGGTTGACAGTGACCTTCCTCTTGGCTTTGAAGATCAAGTGTGCAAAAACTTCACCAAGATCAGAATAAAACTGTAGATTACTAAAACAAAGAAACAAACAAACCCACAAACATTGTTCTTCATACATATAGACTAGCAGAGGCACCTGGAATTGCCCGGGATAATTACGGATGTAGGTAAACAGAACAGCCATAATAAGTTAAATAACTCAAATTGGTTTTCAATAATTCTACATTTACTACCTTAGACGAAGCTGCCGTTATTTAGATGTTCCCGACGTCTGGATAACTTTTGTCTTCTCTGACTAATACTCGTTATTTTCTTCCGTGACATTTTGATATATATGAATTGACATTTATCTTTCGAACGATTATTAAAAAAACATAATAAATTGTGTTTTTTAATTTGATGATTCGAGTTATGTTGTAAACTGTCGCACAAGACAGACTGGCGTCCTCATATGCCCAACCCACTGGAAGAAGAAGGGGAAGCTGCCGTTGCGTCTGGAAGGTTCTACACAATTCAAGTGTTCCAAACTCAAATATCGTCTGAACATTCGTTAGGGAGCTGAAGGGAGACACGTGTATCATCTCGAGAGAGACTGGTCTATCGCTACGTGCTATTATACTTATTTCCTGGTCATAATTTATAAATCTGTATGCATAATTTATAATTTATAATTGCATCATCTTGAAAATATTGTTGCATCTTCACTGTATCGGTGTCCATGGCGTCAATATTTCCCCAGCGTGGAAATGGAAATATTTGCCAACAATAACTTTGACGAAACAACTGTCTCCTTGGATGGCAGTGGATGTACATTATCTTTTGTGTCTGTGTGCTCTGCAATCCTAATAATCTGAGTGGGGTTATTCAATACTTGGCAATCTGTTGTTGCACTTGCAGTCTGCTGTCGATGCCTTGAAGCATATCTTGGCCATTCATCACTTTGTGTAGTCTGGCAATCGCCGTTTCTACTGTTGACACGCTCTCCATTTGCTTACAGTTTGCTCAGTGGCAACACTGCTGGCAAAACCAATACAGAACGGAGGTATTGCTTACTCTGTCGCCTTTCCACTTTCTCAATAGTCTGCTCATTTTTAAAGATTTTCACGAAAATGTTCGGTCTAAGAACTATCAATTCTAAGAAAAGCCCAAACAATAGGTATTCAGTGCATTGTTACAAATTGAACCTTATTTATAAAGCACAAAGCTTTGCTTTGCATTTTTGGTTATTAGGTATACAATGTTGATCCTTCCTTACTGTTGAATTATTACATGCTGATACCATTGTTGATACCTATTCAGTAATTCTACAATTTCCTATTGTAGACGAAGCTCCCAGTGTTCACCCTTTCCTAAGCCCCGATAACTTTGTCTTCTCTGACCATTCATTTCTTCAGTTGCATTTCAATAGATATAAATTAGCAGGTATTCTTCGAACGATTATTACAGAGCATAATATAATATGCTTATTTGTTTGAAGAGTTAAAATTGATGCATGCTTTGTTATCAGTTATGTCGTCATCTGTTGCCCGAGCAACGAGACTGCTACCTCTATCGCCTTTCCACTCTTTCTAAATGGCCTGCTAATTCTCCATTATCTCCAGTTACTGATCATTTTTAATGATTTTGAAGAAAATGTTAAGTTTTAAGAGCAATCAATTCTAGGAAAAGCCCGAACAACAGGAATTCTATGTATTATTACAAATTCAATTTTGTTTTATAATTCTAAGAGGTGGGATGAAAACTTCATTCTTAATGAACCTACTTATATTGCACACTTTGCGTGATTGGTCACGAGAACATATATTTTTGATTCGTGCATATATTTTTGGTTCTAGCTGATAACCGAGCGTCGCCCGGGATTTTTTCCTTCGAAGTTTCCCTTACCGTTGAAGTAGAAGCTTTTATACCCTCTTGCTCTAGACGAAGCTCCCGTTGTTCAGATGTTTCCGACGTCCAGATTTTTTCTGTTTACTTTCAGATAAAAATTTTACTAACAAAAATATTATCATCTTAGACGACTTTAACCTAGATTTTTCAAAACCTTCTAGCTATAACAGTCAAATAAAACTTATCCAGGTAGCATAAAACGTTATTGTGGCGTGATTGCTTGGTCACCTACGACGTTACTGTAACATGAGTTTAGACGTCATAATATCGTTTTTCGAGGCTAACGAGAAAGACAGGCTCCGGCACTGAAAAATCACCTGACCAAGATAGGTCTATTGACAATGTAACTTTCATTGTTTCCATCTTGTATTTTACTGGAAACAATGAAGGTAGAATTGTTAATAGACCTATCTTGGTCAGATGACTTTTCAGTGCCGGAGCCTGACTTTCTCGTTAGCCTTGATCGTTTTTATGTCTCATTGTCACGTATAAAAAAACAATATTATGAGAGTACGCAGTGGAAAGTTAAAATACGTGAACAGAGACGTGAAAAGATTAGAATCCAAAAATGTTTATTTCATAAATAAAATAATAAATTATTGAAAAGCAATTAACTTCTATCTGCTTTAGAATTAAATAAAATTGACCAAACACAAATGCACAAAATCAAAAATGCAGATTGCCGAATCCGGCCTAAGTCTACTTATGATTATCTATCATAAATTTTAGCACACTATAAACGCAACACACAAGGTGGACATCAATATCCACGATATTCAGAAACAATGGCTATCGTCAACAGTTCAACAGGCAACGCCAAAATTAAGTTTACAACTCTACCAGTTATAATTCAATAGCTATGCCTCTATGAATACGATTTCTTAAAATCACACTTTTACATATACACTATGAATATATAAAACATTAATGTTATAACTCGCTAGAATAAATAAGCTCCACTTAACTGTAAATTTCAATGCCTGGATACAATTAAATAATCGGTTCGAAATCCGTAAACTTAATTGATAAAGTCACTATTTAGATACAATTAAATAATCGGTACAACATCCGTAAACTTCTAAATCCAATACCATTAAATAATCGGTTCGAATACCGTAAACTTAATTGAGCATTAATAACAAGAATTATGTTTATGGCTATCTTAGCAAATTCTTACAACTAAGTATCTAAGAATGTAATTTCCTAACACCACTCCTTTACATAAAAATTTTGAATACAGGAAATGTTAATTTAACAACTCATCAGAATTATTATACCCAACTTGGGAATGAGTAATCGGATAAGCAGTCCGATTGTTCAATTAAATGACTTCCTCAGAAAGTCAATACTAATCTACACAAAAAGTCCTTGACAAAATACAGGCCTCATTACATAACGATAATACTGAAAAGTGAACACTGCGTTAAATAACGCCTTAGTAATTTTGTCACAATAAAATCTTAAGTAGAATTAAATTTACACACTGCGGTACATGACACACTCGCACCGAAAAACACAATATCACAAAATCTGGTTTCACAAAATATAATTAAACCACGAATCAGAGTTTTTCTTTCTAGAAAATCGTCACTAGCACCTTTAGTTCAATTTTCGAACATAACAAAATATAACCACCATGTCCAGTCCAGAAGGTAACGTTCGTAAGTCTTAATCTTAGAACTTATTACTCTTCAAAATATGAACAAGTCGGGATTCTCAAATTTACATGTAACCACAATAATCAAAAATTACACTCATATCAACAGTATAAATATTTATGTGCACATTTTTATTTTGCCACCTTAATTCACTGACGTCGCACAAACACACGGCTTGGCACAATGGAAAAGCATATATACCAAAACTTCGCTGTCTTGCAAGCTCCTTGCTTTCGTTTTCCCGCTATCGTCCGGCGTCATACACTGTAACTAACACGCCCCGAATTGATAGGGAGAAGCACCACCAAAGCATAAATTATCAATTAATCACGCCCCGCAAGATTCAAAACATGATAAATCTTTTCCAATTGCGTCACCGGAGCCGCTGTTACGCGCCTTCATGAAAAACCTTCGCTAACGAAGGGGAGAATAATTAGTTAACCAACACCTGACGTCTGGCGTATATGAAGTCCGCAGACTGTTCCATATATGCCGGTAAGCTAAACGGCCATAACCCGTATACAACTGAGTTCGGTTTCACTTCCATATACCGCAACTCCGGGAAACATTCTTTCAGCGTATGAAGTTTAGTTTCTACCATAAATTGTGCGCTTACCAGTGTTGTCGTTCGTAGAACGGCTGTGGTCGACAACCATTGTGAAGGGCCTTCGTGGCTCGCCGCCTCCGCTCCGTTAATCCCCAATGAAACGCCTTCATCCATCGCTTGCTTCGTCGTAGCGAGGGTCTCCTAGTCGGTTGCGGGGTTCGGCTCGCTGCTCGCCGTCCGGATAGCTCTGCTCTCCCGTACCGGCTGCCTAGCCTCCTTCATTCGTCCTTCAATAGAAAGCGGGCTTTTACTTTCTCGACCATACCTCCTGTTTCTCTCCGAGATTCTCCTCGATCCGTTCACGAACGGTTCCTCTGTCTTTCTCGTCGTCTCGTCCTCGTTTACTTCGACGAAACTCCCGCTCTTCGCTCTCATTGGTCAACTCCTGCCGCAATTGCTGATGTTTTAGGTTTCGCCGTCCACCTTCCGGTTTCGTTTGGTGGAAGACACGAGACTGGAAGTGATGGCCGATGTCATCGGAATTCGACGTGTTTTTCGAATTCCGTGACACTCATCATCTGGACGTCTAAACTAACGTCGTATAACCTGTAAAGAATGACGTGAATACAACGTGTTTTTCATGTCGAGTTAATTCGTTAAGTACTGGTGATATACAGGGTGTCCAAAAAGTCTGGTAACAACGCAGATATCTTAAAGCTGCCAGGTAAGCGAGATTCGATGTGTGTGGTTTATAGGTAATGGGGGGGGGGGTATTCATTGCCACACTAAAATTTGACCTTGACCTCTAATTTTTTTTTAATTTTTATTTATGAATATGGGATCCAATACATCCATCCAAAACCTGCATGGCCAGAGGCCGACGAGTTGGGTCCCTGGATGGACCTGGATTCACGACTGCTGTATGATGGTTGCAGCAGCCGGGGGGGTGAAGATTGTCTATCACTGATGGTCGCCCATCCAGTGACTAGCCGTGCCTGGTGTAGCTTAACTTCACAGAAGTGTTCAGTAAAAGCCCACCAGGCCACGCCCTCTTTTAAGGTCATCCATTTGCTAACTCAAAGACTATTAAAGATAGAGACAAATTTCCGATTGCTACCCTGTAGAGCAACACCTCATTATTCTAAAAACAGTTTTAATCATACCCTTCCCCTTGAAAGATTTTGAGAAAATGGGCGAAAAAGAGTCACTCGTGAGTGTGCTTCCCCTTCCCCTTCTCATCGGTGTGCTTCACTGCATAAGCTTTGCCGGCCTGAATTTATTTTTTTGTAATTTTTCATGAAACGCACATTTCCCAGTTGTCTTTCTTTTTAGGGGATATTAAAAATTTTTTTATATGAATTTACGTTCATTACTTATTAAAATATGCTTCATATGGTAAATGCTTACTTTAATGAAGTTGAATGAGTAGAAGTTTCTGAATCTGACTTTTTTTTTTATATTTTCAAAAGCTTTGTTTATTTCATCAGCCTCACTTGAATATCAGATGTGAAAAATGCTTGTTTTGCCTTAGCGTTAGCCTCTTCCAAATTATCTGTTAAAGAAGATGTATCATTTAATAAATTATTATTTATATACCAATTCCATTTACAAAACATTTTTTTCATTTGCAAAATATATATAGCAGGTTAATTCATTTTCTGGAACTGTATAGAAATCAGCCAGCGAACCAGTAATTTAAATGGGCATAGAAAACAAAACCCGAATTTCAAATGAGTTTGAAATGTAAACTAAGTTTAAAAATTTAATTTTGGTTAATTTTAAAACCCTAACACCATGGTATCACTGCTATTTTGCCACTTGAAAAATAGTCATACATTATATTATGGATATTTTATATAACGAGTGTTTCAAAATTTCCCGAACTGCCCCTTCTGTATTTAGGGAAAGCCTAATCTATGACAACAGGAGAACCATCTCTGCTCGTTCTTACATACTGTATTTCATTTATTTGTTTTCACGCAATAAACGCTTTTTGAACTGTTACAGTACCAGTATAAGCTTAATACCGTATACAGTAGGTTTTATAAATAAAACTTGTATTTTTTTACTTTAACCTTTTATTTCACTCTCATATTCGCGTATTTGCATTTACACTGTCATATCAATGAATTATGACCAGCACCCCTTTAAGGCACGCGCATGGTTCGCCCCAAAAACGATTACACATTGCAAAATTTGCATAACAGGCTGAGAATGTTTTAAAGCTGGTGCATCAAACGGCAGGTCCACGAGCCTCAAGATGGGTAAACGTCCGGATTTAACGGACATCCAAAAAGTGTTGTTAATAGGCTATCACAGCAAGGGTGGCACCATCTCCGAAACGGCGCGATTTGTGAACTGTTCACGGTCTGCTGTAGTGAAGATGTACAAAGAATGGACAGCAGGGACAGAAATCGCGTTCCAACGCCATCACTGTAAAGAGTCACGAGCCATCTACCAACGGGGTGAGCGGCGCCTACAACGACTCGTAAAAGGTGACAGGAGAACCACAGTCCATCAACTGACCACCAGATTCAACAGTGGTGCCAACAGACGTGTATCCGACATTACCGTTGAGCGCACCCTGCTACGGATGGGTCTGAACAGTCGACGCATGTTTGCTCACCCATGTTGACCAGGGGTCATCGTCAACTATACCTAGACTTTGCCCGTGAACACCGCCATTGGACCACAGACGATTGGGCTAAGGTCGCCTTCTCCGACGAGTCACGGTTTTTGCTCCATAATATTGACGGGCGATGGCGAGAGCGTTGTGAAAGCCATGAAAAGAGACTGCAGGAGGCTATTGTGGCCCGCAAACAGACTGGTGGGGATAGTGTGCACGTGTGAGGGATCTTCTGATGGGAGCAGTTAGGTCCACTGATTTGTCTAGAGGGCAATTTGAATGCCTGTGGCTATCTGTCAATCGTAGCGGACCAGGTGCACCCGTACATGCTCGCGATTTCCCCCAATGTGATGGTGTGTTCCAGCAGGATAATGCACCCTACCACAAGGCACGTCTCCTTCTGGATTGGTTCGAGGAACACTCTACTGACTTTCGAGTGCTCCCTTGGCCCGCTAATTCGCCGGACATCAATCCAATCGAACATCTGTGGGAGCACCTTGATCGCCATGTACGGCAGCTGGACTCTCCACCTATGACTCTCGAAGCTCTGTGGACAGCGCTTTAAGCGGAATGGGCTGCCATACCATCGAGACACATACTGCGCACTATTTGCATCCATGCTACGACGCCTAGCAGCAGTTATAGCGGCGAAGGGTGGCTACTCACATTACTAAGCGGGTGGTCATAATTCAGTGATATGACAGTGTATGTAAAATAAATAGCAGGATTCGTAACCACTGGGAGCATCCATTAATTGAAAAAAAGAGGTTAAGAGACCGTGGCTCCTGTCTACCAGCCCTTCAGCATACCTGCACAACAGTATGTTATGCAGGGAAAGTCATCTCCTGCATTCGGGAACTTTTGAAACACACGGTATGCAAGCAGGAAGTTTGACACGTTTTTATTTTAATTTTTTAATTTTTACAATTACATTACCTGTAATACAAAAATGTCTTGTAATTGCATGAACTTTCCATGTATCCTGGTTTGGCTCCTCTTCTTTCAAAAGTGCGGACTGGATGTCAGATCGTTTTTCACGAGATAAACGAACCGACGAGATCGCATAGGAGGCGATGGCAGCCGAAGAGAGAAAGAAAGCAATTATAAAAAATATTGTCTCCCCTCCACCTAGGCAAGGGAATCGAATCAACAACGCTGTTCGTCTCCCATTGGCCCCGCATAATAGATTAGCTAATTATTGGGGCAAATAAAAAGGGCAGGCGAACAGTGGAGTATCAAAGGGGTTCATGAGCTCGAATGGTTGCAATTAATCCGGGAAGTCCGAGGGATTCCTCTAATTTAAGTGAATTTAAGTAATTCTGGACTTGGAACTAATATCCCCTATATATATAAAGAAGGATGTTTGTGGGTGGGTGGGTCTGTCTGTCTGTACGTTTTTTATACAAATCTACAGTTTTATTCCGATCTTGATGAAATTTCGCATACATGACCTTCAAAGCATGAGGAAGGTCACTGTCTACCTCAGATTTCGGAAAAATAATAATTATCGATAAAAAATCGATATTCATGGTTATAGCAAGGCATATTGATGAGAAATATCTCATGACCAACAATGCAAGGCAAAGTTGGTACAACAATAGGTATCAACAATGGTATCAGCACGCAATTCACAAACACACTGCATGAACCAACAATATATATCTCATGACCAACAATGAAAGGAAAAGTTTGTGCAAGTGTAATTATCCCGGGCAACGCCGGGTACCTCTTCTAGTACTCTATAAACAACAGTGCGTGTGTGAGTGACTTTTTGTGTGTGCGAGTGACCCTTGGTTACCCTTGGGGTAGGTTTCACTCCTCTCCCTAACTATTTTTGACTCATTTTTTTTATATCACCATGGAGAACATGGTGATGATTGCCGATGGTCCGTTTACCGTCAGCTCGTTCATGAAGGAGCTATATGCCAAGACAAATACACCTCCGGTCTACCCATCTGGCGATCCCACCATCCCGCCATTCCTGTCCTCCAGAGACTATCACCGACTGAGTCGAGGATGCTGTGTAGGCAGGAGAATGTGGCAGACCGTGTAGTGGCTGCTGATTTCGTCAAGGTCGGACAAAACCACCGTCCATCTGTGTTACGCTGATCCCGGATACCTGCCAGTTTGTATCCAGGGCGCTTCGCCGCTGATGGCTGAAAAGTATTTAAAATGCTCCGACTACGAGGAGGTGTAGAAAGAAGACTGGTGACATAGTCGTATCCTCAACATCCGTATTATCCTTTGCAGAAGACTGGTGACATAGTCGACATGAATCTGCATGGAGACATTTCAGATAACCTTGTGATGCACTGAGAACGCGTCTTCGTGTCTTAGAAGGGATAAAGTCAGTGCTGCTGGTACCACAAAAAGACATCTCACATCAGGAAAGACTGTTCTCTCCTTAAAAAATGCGATACGTGCAATCGCATTGTTAGCAAGCACCACCATTGCCTAGAGAGGACGTCTGCATTGCTAGTAGTTATACCATTATTGCCTAGAGGAATGTCGACCCAGCAGCCACCAAAGATGATATCGCCGGTAAAACCGTCTGTACCACGCAGAGCTATGCTGCCTTCACCTCCTCCTCGAAGACTGTGTTCGACACTATTTCCTCCGCCTGTTCCGGCAGAATCGAGGGAGGAAATGCCACCTCCGCCTCCTCCTCTGTCTAGAGAAGTTCCGGAGGTTGTTTACCCTCCTAAGTCATCAAGCAACATCTTGATGGTAGAGGAGGCAAGCTCTGCAGAAGCCAGGTTGACACTTCGTTGTGTTCCGGATCGGTGTTTGCGGAAGTAGAATTTGCAGCTTTTCTACCGTCAGCGCAAACATCGATGTCACAGCCTCTGCGGATTGCCAGCACGTCTTCTCCCGCTAGATTGCCATCCTCAGCTGGGAATACAACGCCATCAGCAGTGGTAAAGCGGGATCATCTTGTGTCGGTAAAAAGTCCATGCAAGAAGAAAACTAGACGACATCATAGCACAAGGGACGGGTTTGCTGCTTCATCATTATCAGAGCGTCTCACAGGTAATCAGCGCAGCCACTCTTCCTCTTCGGGTCGGGCACGATCCTCAAGATGGAAGACATCAGAGCCTCCTTCTACATCTGAGAGGCTGAAGTCTCCATCGAATACAGGTTAGCCCCCGACAGCGTAATTTCTCAATTGAGGTCATAGCACTGAACGTGCGTTCCCTTGGTTCTTCGTTCAAGCAACGGATGACGTCAAATTTTATTGCCCTGCACAGGCTGGACCTTCTCTTACTTCAAGAGGTGAAGCTTGCTCCATCACAACTGTGCTACGATCTACCCGGCCTTCGCATTCAATATCCACGTCGTCAATTCTTCATCAACTCTTCGTCACCTTATGGGCAAGGGGCTGCCTCCATCATTTTCAATCCCTCCATTATGGTGATGTCCTGTGTGCATGACTGCAAGTGCAGGGCAATCTATATATAAATACGGCAACACATTTTTTGTTATGAACTTTTATCTGTGTTAACGTGGACGAATACGCATGAAACTTATATGGTTGGAAAGTTCCTGTGCTCTAGACGTGTACAATATATTTTGTTTGCGTATTTGTTCACGTTAACACAGGTAAAAAGCGTTTCAAAGAAGGTAGCATTAAGGAACAGGTTGTGTACCATATTTGTCAACGCCTTTTTTATTGTTTTTTTTAAATAATAAATGTCAGATTAACTCAAATCATTGTTGATGTTCATTTGAAAGATTTTTTATTGTTGTGTTGTTGATGTTCAGTTAAAAGCATTAGAAAACCGAATAACAGATACTCTGCAGTTTTTGAAAGTCCAACAAACTGATTTTAGAACCTGAATGTCCCAAAATATAATATAGTACCTTAAATGTACCTATATATTATTCCATAGAAACAACTGCTTAAAATTGTTATTAACCAACTATTCAAAATATTTCTATAATTAGTAGGTAAGCATTTTATGTATTTTTCGTCGTTTTCTAAGCTATTTTAAGGTTTCAAAAGGAGTGAAGAGAAACTCTGCCCGAACTGGATGACGGTGCACAGAACTCCCCCACACACAATTGACAATAGCACTGCGAACTTTGTGAAGAATTTTTGCCGATGGTAAAGTGAATAGGCATACATTTTGAAAGTAATACTTTTATATTTAGTTAAAAATAAAATAAATACCAATTTTGAAGTTTTTGAAATTTATTTATTTTT
>JAHWFO010017950.1:75726-107979 GCA_023313115.1 Rhysida immarginata | reverse complement strand
AAATAAAGAACATAGAATCAAATGAACAAAGATATAAATATATACAACAGTGATTTTTATTTACTTTGAACATTTTTGCACAATTTTTAATTTATATTTTTCACAGCAGGTCTCATTCCTATACTTTTACTGCTGCATTTGCTGTTGACAGTGCATTGATTTTTCTGTTTAATTTTTCTTATAAAAACTACATCCTTCTGATATAAATCCTGTAGGAAGCCTGAAAAATCTTCCTTTTTTATTGCTGCAGTCCACAGCACAACAGCACGGCATTATCAATTTGGTATTTTAAAAAAAAACTCCTCTATGTTATGAACGTTAGCCAGGGTACCAAAATGGAGGCGGATGTCACGTGCGGCATAAGAACCAATCAGATTTCAAAGCGGCGAGGAAAAGCATGTCCATACTCTCCTAATATAGTGCTCTACCACGATCAATGGGTAGTTCTTTGAAACTTGAAGATATGTTATCTGCAAAGGTCTTCCTCACTGTCACGGAATTCAATTAACACCGTGAATTCCGGTGACGTCAGTCGTCGTTACCGAACACGTATTTTCCATCGTACGAAATCGGACGATGACAGACGACGGCAGTTACGTCAACCACTGCGACACTCGGGAGCCAATCAGAAGCAGGAGCGGGGAATTCAAGCTGAGTCGACGGGAAAGACGGATCGAGGCAGACGTTGTGAGGAGAGCGACCAGGGGAGATCAAGAAAAGCTCCTTCGACCAAGGCATCATGTTTCCAGCGTCATGCACGTCTACTAGCAATAAAGGCATCTAGGAAAACGGTTTCCACGCCTGGGATGCAAAGGCTATCGGCAGAGAACCCGTCAACGAAACCCGGTCAGAGCATTACCGCCCGGAGAGAGAACCTCGCTATAAAGAAGCCTTCGGCATCAACGAGCGACGGCGAGACGAGGCTTGTAGCGGAGCGAACGGGTCTAAGACGACAGTGTATGATAGTCACCGGGGTGGAGACGTGCCGCATATTTCACCTGGTAAGCGCACAGTTTTTTATTTGTGGTTTCGCTGAAGAAGCAAGAACATGTTTTGCGGAGTTGTACGGCTCCGAGGTGAATGCATACGCCAGTCTGCGGGGCTTATGGCCATTCGGTCTTTCAGCGTACGTGAGCCGTAGCTCGGGCTTTGTGTATGTGGTTCGCCCTGAGTTCCTTCAACGAAAGAATGTGATGCAATGGTGTTAAGTGTTCCCCGTGCTTCTTTGCGGCTTATTTACCGACGCCATTTTTCTTCTGTAAAAAAAATAGATGGCAAATGTGTTTTAATTTTCTCCGTGGCCTTTTTGTTTTCCTCATAGATTTCTCTGCATAGGAAAAAAAAAAGGCAGCTGTGTGAAAAGCTAGAAATTTGTGTGTGTGAAGCTTCCGCTTAATATCGAGACCCAGCTGTATTTCCCAATAAGAGTTGTTTTTGTGTTACGACACGGCAAGGTATTTTTAGAATATCTAATTGTAGGTATTTACGACTAAGTCTTGTTTGTATCCTGTTGCCGTACCTCGGTGTTTGTAAATTATACTAATTATTATTGGCTTTATACTTACCTTTAAATTGTGACTATTTCATGGACTAAGACTTGCCTTATTATTCTCAACTTAAGACTTACCGTTTCAACGTATTCACGCTATAACTTAATAGTAACCTTATTATGACTGTTTAAGAGGCGGCGAGCGTGAACGTACCCAATGTAGTGTTCAAAGTGTAAAAGAATAGTTCGATTTTGTGTCCTTCGATTATTCAGTTAAACGTAGTGTTTTAAGGACTGTTGATAATTTTGGACCTGAACTTTGATACGCCAAGTGGCCAGGTTAATGTTACGCAAACCATATGTTGAGTGTTAGCTATGCTAGTGTTATCTTTAATTTTGTCTAAAAGATAAGATTCTTTTATTTTTTTAATTTTGTGAGTTGATACAAAAGCTAAGTTCAGCTTTGCCCTTTTGCTGTTTTGTATCTTTACATACTAAGCATAGTTAAGCTGTTATTCAATATAAATCTTTTATTTACAAGCTTAAGACAAGTTAATACTGGTAGTGTTTTGTTTTAAGTGTAATTTTCTAACCAATTCAACCTAGGCTAAGATTTTGGTTTTTTATTTTTGCTCTTTAACTTGTTTATTTTCAAAAGTTTTAATAAATGTTTCTTTTTATTGTACTTTACCGTTCCCTGTTGCGAGTGTATTAATTTTCCACTGCGCCTACTCATTTGACTTACTTCACACCGTGACACTCACAGCTCTATCCTCCAATGCCTCCCATTTGATGCGCCAAGTTTGTCTGAACTTAGTACTTTGCTTGGTTGGCATGGATTCAGAGAACCGCAAAATGCAGACAACAAGGTGGTGATCAGTTGATAGTTCTGCCCCTCTTCTCACACGAGTATCCAATACTGATCGGAATAGGTCGGCTGAAACGATTACAAAATCAATCAGTGACTTCTGGTCCATTGCATCCCTGTACCAGGTATACTTATGGGCATCCCTGAGCTGGAAGTTGGTGTTTGTGATGGAAAGTCCATTGTTGCAACAGAGATCCATCAAGCACCTCCCATTCGCATTTAAATCGGGGTAACCATTCCTCCCAATCACGCCTTTCCAAGTTTGGTCATCAGCCCCTACGTGTGCATTGAAGTCGCCCATCAGGATGACAGAATCTGCACTCCCTCTCCTGCTAAGAGCAGCATCAACTTCATCTAGAAAAAGTGGATACTCTGTGACTGCATTCGAAGCATATGCAACGAATAGAGAGACAGTTTCCCTATCTGAAGCCTCAGGAGACACAGTCTTCCACCTAAGGGGGTCTAATCTGCAACATAATCTGCCAGCCGGGACTTGTGAGTATCCCCACTCCCGTCTCGGCAGTCACGTTAGGGTTGACACCATAGTAGAAAAGCTTCCACCCTCCTTCTAAGTCCACAGTTCCAGAGCCCGGGCGTTTCGTAGAGGTAATACCTATGATATCCAGAGAAATAATTATTAACTTATTAATAATTAAAAACTTAATAATTATAAACTTCAATATTATGGCATAAGCGGAGTAGAATTGAGTTTCTTTCGAACTTACTTGGAAAATCGTACTCAGAGGGTCTATGTTAATCAAAAACTCTGACATAGCAATTGTCCAGAATGGAGTACCACAAGGTTCAGTTTTGGGCCCTGTCTTGTTTTTAGTCCTAATTAATGATCTACCTAGTAATATTGGTTGTAGATCAGTAATTTTTGCTGATGATTCTACTTTTTTTTTCACGAATAAAAATACTGATATATTACTCAACTTAATGAGTGAAATTCTGGACGAAGGTAACAAATGGTTCTCAGTAAATGGTCTTTTGCAAAACACCAGTAAACTGCAGATGATTTTGTTCACTCTTGGTAATTGTCCGGGTATGGATACCAGGCTTAAAGAACAGAGTCTACAGGACAGTGTTAAATTGCTAGGCATTCTTTTGGACGTGAAATTGACATGGGCCCCACATATTAAAAATATATGTAGCAGATTATCGAGAGTAATCTTTCTATTGCGACATTTAAAAAACCTAATTCCAAAATTGTTTTTAAAAAATGCGTATTTTGCTTTCTTTAATAGTATAATCCTATATGGTATTACCCTATGGGGTAATGGACAGGATGTTAAAAACATATTATTGTTACAAAAAAAGGCAGTAAGAATTATATCTGGTTCCCACTTCTTAGCTCATTGTAAACCTCTTTTTTGTTAAAGAAGATATACTTACTGTAATAAACTTATATATCTATACTTGCTTGGTCAGGGTTAAACAAAATCTAAATGATTATTCTCCAAGAAATAAAATTCATTCTTATGTAACCAGAAATTGCCAATACCTAGATCAGCCTTACTGCAGACTAAATAAGTCTCAGAACTGGTACTCTTCGATGAGTATCAGGATATTCAATAAATTGCCAACTACCAGTCATGACGTTAATCTAAACAAATTCAAACTGGTTGTATATGACTGGCTTTTATCTCATCCATTTTATGATATTCAGGAGTATCTGAACCTTTCAGAAATTCTTATTAAATTCTAAATTAAATAACTCTTAAGTTTATTTTTTACTGTATTCCTGTACATTCCTGTTATTCTTACCATGTACCTTGACATATGCACTATATAGTGTTTTCGACTAATAAATTGTATTATAAGATTATTGAAAATTTTATTATTTTTATGCTAAATAAATTTTATCCACAAGAGATTTTAAATAATGCCGGATTATTAGATAGTAATTTATTATTCAACCAAATACTGAAGGAGGAGAAAATAAAAGAACTATTAAGCAAAAACAAAAGAATACAAGAACTATGTAATTAAACATCTTCTATATATATAAAGAAGGATGTTTGTGGGTCTGTGCGTCTGTGGGTCTGTGGGTGGGTCTGTGTGTACGTTTTTTATACAAATCTACAGTTTTATTCCGATCTTGATAAAATTTCGCATACATGACCTTCAAAGCATGAGGAAGGTCACTGTCTACCTCAGATTTCGGAAAAATAATAAATATCGATAAAAAATCGATATTCATGGTTATGGAAAGGCATAATAATGAGAAATATCGCATGACCAACAATGCAAGACAAAGTTTTTGCAACAATGGTATCAACACGC
Source organism: Rhysida immarginata (assembly GCA_023313115.1). Taxonomy (NCBI): domain Eukaryota; kingdom Metazoa; phylum Arthropoda; class Chilopoda; order Scolopendromorpha; family Scolopendridae; genus Rhysida; species Rhysida immarginata. The sequence continues at coordinate 103,336 of JAHWFO010017950.1, read as the reverse complement.
AATTCACAAACACTCTGCACGGACCAACAATATATATCTCATGACCAACAATGCAAATAAAAGTTTGTGCAACAATAGGTATCAACAATGGTTTCAACACGCAATTCACCAATAACAATGAGCTCAAAATGATGATGCAATGATAAAGCAATCCTTTCCAAGAATTATAACAATGAACATAAAATGATGATGCAATATGGATAAGTTTCAATTTGTAACAATGCATAGAATTCCTGTTATTCAGGTTTTTCTTAGAAAAGAGAGTTCTTAGTACTTAACAATTTCTTGAAAATCTTTAAAAATGATCAGTAGCTGGAGATAATGAAGAGTTAGCAGACTATTGAGAAAGAGTGGAAAGACGACAGAGAAAGCAAACCTTTAGCTCCGTGCTGTATTGAGCAAATGGGAAGCAAGTAAATAGAAGAATTGGCGACCGCTAGACTACCCAAAGTGATGAAAGGCCAAATTTTGCTTCAACACAGCGAGAGAAGAGTGGAAATTGCAACAACATCAAGTGTAGATCTCAAGTAAGATTATCTGAGTAAGAAATTATTGGAGCAGTCCATCCATTGTGAGCCTTTAAAAAGATTTTTTTCGAATTTTCATTAAGAATTTTTACTGTATTAATACTAAGCATTTTCATGTGTTTATTTTTAAGATATTGCAAAATTTATTTTAATTTTTGAGATTGTTCTGTTTACATCCCAAGTGTAATAATCCCGGGCAACGCCGGGTACCTCTTCTAGTATATTTATAAGATAAGATAATACTATATTTTATATTAATAAAACTACAATGTATAAATAAGATAAATACTAATAATACTATAACCGAATAATGACAACAATATAACCAAAAAACAATGAATAGAAGTATTGTTCAAAATTTAAAAAGAATACCATTGTAAGACATTTAAACATTTCAACTGGAAATACTGATGATGTCCGAAAGGATGAAAATCGATTTTATCTAAACATTAATAAACCATTGTATTGTAAAATGGACGTTATAAAATTATAACTGTATACGATTTATTATATTTAAAAATTAATAAAGGATAAATCAATATAAATTTTTTGTGTAACTGAAGCTATTTTCGAAACTCCATTGGTAATGGTGTATGAAGAGGCTTCAAATTTACTTTTTATTTAGCAATACAAATGAAAATCTTTACCAGATATTAAAAACTAAGTTACAAGAATCAACTTTTTTAATAATAAAAATCAGTTAAGACTGAAAAAATAAATTCATCCTTCCTCTAGTTTCATTTACTTTACCATGGATAAAGAAATAACTTTGCTTCTTCATTTTTCTTCATCTATGCTTTCACTTGTCTCTGGCGAAGCTTCCATTATAACGATAGGAGTTGCGAGTTGTACGTGCTCTTTTAAAAATTCGTAAGGCATTGAATCAGCTATTGAAAGTCATTAAAAGTATACGTTATCGTTAGTTAATGCAATAAAGTTTATTTAAAATAATCAGTAAACAGGTTATGCTTACTAATACCTCCTGAAAACATCTACAAAAACAGCTGAAATTACATTGAGAACATAGGCCGCCTTAGGTTTTTGCCACTCGCAACAGGGCGACTGCTGCACTTCCGATGGCACCAGTAGCGCTCAGCGAAATGAATAGAGCCCTGCCAGTCTCTTACTTTCATTTGTCTCTGCTCTATACCAGCTCCAGCTTCAACAGCGGAAGTCCAGGAGCTGCAAGGAGAAGCGTTTCGTCGAGACATCATGGGTGAAGGAAAATTATGTCAATAATTCAAGTCAATTCAGATGGAAATCTCGAAGACGATTCTCTACGCATCAAGGGAGCAAGTATGAACCTAATAATAAATCGGATTTAAGATTCGTTTCTCATGCTAGGAACTACAGTCAACTCGCAGCAAGGACTCCTCCAAACCTTGGCGAGGAATTCAGAAGACGGGATAGCAGTAGTACATTAACATCGTCGCCACTAAGGAGGATAGAGCTAATCAGAACGTAGGAGGAAAGCGACAGTTCCTAACCTCATCGGTAAGGGGAACGCGACGTCGCCACGTCCGGACTCAAAAAACGAGGAAATAAAAGGAACTTTGTTAGTAAGCTGTCACATTCTGATTTTGTTGCAAGAGAGGTGTCGACCAAGCAAGAGCAGTTCCCTCGGTAATTAGGACCCCAACCCAGAAGGACGACGAGCAGTGCTCGGGATCGAATTTTGGCGATAGCTCCATACCTTCGCAGTGTTCCTCAATTACTAAAGGCAGATCGCTCGTAGAGCACGGTGAACAACTCGGCAGCACCTATGATCCCTGTCCAGGCGCACACAAAATTTTGGACGTCAACACATCCGAATGCACAATGAGAGAGAGGATCTCTCTCTATAGGCGAGGCGCCCAGCCAGCGTTGTATTCCCACGCCGGCAATTATGCAAGCTGCGGCCTCGCTGAGATCTCACGATGCGAGCCACGCTTGGCTTCATCGGTTACAGCGTTGGGTATGACATTTTTTCTATTGCATAATAAGTTACATTTTAAGCTCTTAAAAAGCATTAACTTCGTATCAAGAACAGCATTAATTTGGTAAATTTAAATGCTGGGATTGTAGCTCGAATAAAATTGAACTTTGTTGGTTATGCAAGGAACTTTACTCAACGTAACACTTACAATGCAGTAATTCTTGTCATTTTCCTTCCGAGAAAGGCCCAGGACGCCCGCTCACAAACCCGAATGGGTCGCCTTCTCCAGTTTTACGGTGGCACTGTTACGAACAAAATATGAGACTAAACAAAAATCAAAAACATTTGTAAATAGCACATATCGGAAAGAGCCACCAGAGGGAGCGAAGAACAAAGAGGTTAAAAGAGCTATAGGGGAAGTTGATAGACAGAAGGTACCGAGTTCAAGTCGGAGTGAAGATGGGAGGAGGAAAAGATGCGGGTTTTTCAACTGGCGAACGCGCAGCAAGGAGTATGTCGGCGAGTGCAAATAAATTGAATATAGTTTGCTGACGAACTTGTAACGAGTAAGAAATCGTTCGTAATTTGCAATGCAGCAAAGACAAGGCCGGCTACGAGTTCAGCTAACGCCCAGGAAATACTAAACACGAAGGTTAGTCCATTCTTAGTGCCCGGTAAAGATAAGATATTAAATTGTCGAGAAGAATGTGAGAACTTTAATGACACTGTCACTAAATATAATACTAAGATATAAATAATATTTTTTACAAAGCCTGCTTTATTAAATTATTTCTACCTGACCCCTTGTCACGGAATTCAAACTCAATCGTGAATTCCGATGACGCAAACGCTCACTCTCGCTCTCGAATATTTTATCATTCGGGAAGGAAAGAGGAGCGACGTCATCCGCGTCAGGAAAAACGTCGACACGCCCGGCTCAATCAGCAAACGAGACAAGATTCGAGCGCGGGATGGTTGAAGGTAGCAGGTGAAAAGAAAAGAGAGAGAGCTCGAAGGAGGAAGGTGATCAAGGAATGGTTTCCTCGACGAGGAGCGGACAACGGAAGCCGGGATTGCTTTTCAATTGAAAAAGGCTTCAACACGGACGTTTTGAACTTAGCCACGGCGAAGAACGAGACAAATTCGAGTACTGTGTCGTTGGATTTATCTCGGCCGTGCAGTGAAGCCGCGACGGTGGAGAATTGCTCGCAGGCGGAGGGAAAATGCCAGCCGCGTGTTCCGTCAGTATCGTTGTTGGAAACAAGGCTTCCGGAGAAATGGCATCTATCTGTGCTGGATTGCTGCTGCAGTGTAGTAAGTGCACATCTCTTTGTAGGGGTTAATACCCAATTAATTAGTATCCTTTCCGGAATTAACTTCGCGCGTGCGATACACAACGTGCGTGAGAGGGCTTTTGGCCTTACGGGCTCATAGCCTACATTCGTTGCGACCTGGGCTTCATATTAATTTAAAAGCCAATGGTCGGCGAAGTTGCGTCGAGTGATGTGTTATCTGGCTTTCTTGTCGACGGATTTGTAAAGTGTGTGTGTGTGTGTGTGTGTGTGTGTGTGTGTGTGTGTGTGTGTGTGTGAGTATGTGTGAAAAAGAAGATTAAGCTTTCGTTTTCCTCGCTTGTGTGGAAAAAAAAAATATATGCAACAGAGGTGTGTGCGTAAGGCATTTGTTTGTGTGCCTAGTTTATGCCCTAGTTCTAATTTGCATTTTAGCATATGTATTTATGCAACAATAGCATTCTAATTTGGGATTTCATTTATTTTAGCTCATAGTTGTTAAGCTTCTCTGTTTTAAGAACTGCTTTGCAATCAAGACAGATTTAAGGCCTCTTGGACAAAATACTTGTGTAGGCATTTGTTAGTGCTCTATTCAAGTTATATTTACCGATAATTGTGACTCTACTCAAGGACTTTGTGCTTTCGTGTATACTATGATTTTTGCTTGGACTTAATTCCTTATTTGTGAATGTAGCCTACTTTATCATATGAAGACTTTTATGTTTGTAACTTATTCTGATTTAAGGTCTGTTGTTTAGTTGCAGCACGTAGTCAACATTTTCATAGCTGTGTTAAAATTGATGTGGTTATTAGTCTGCTTTAGTTTAGTCAATGAATACTTGCTTACTTAGCTGTGTTTTTGTTTAAGCTTGTTGGAAAAAAAAACTATTGAGATATGTCACGTAGGTGATATGACTGTGTTATGGTCTTATGCTTAACTATCTGTTTAATTGGATTTTGTGCTAAGATTATAATTTTGTATTTAAGACGAATTTGTTTTATTGCATATGTTTATCTTATTACCTTTGGTATAAGGATTGTTAAGTTTTAGCCCCTAAGTCTGGAGTCGGCTAATTAGCTAAAATTGCTACACTCTTTATTTTTTTTTTTTTGCAAGTAGCATTTAAGATTTTTACCTTGGTTTATGTTTAAGTTTTTAGTAACAATTTGTTCACTGTATGAACATTCATTTTTGCATATTTAACTCCGTGCACTGTCACTTAAAGTTCTTCCACTGCGTACTCTTACAGCTTTTTGCAATCGATAAAATGTAGTTTGCAATTGAAAAAATAATCTTTTCAATTGAAAAAATGCAGTTTTCAAATGAAAAAATGTAGTTTTCAAATGAAAAAATGTAGTTTTCAAAATAAAAAATGTGGTTTTCAAGATAGAAAATGCAGTTTTCAAATTAGAAAATAGACAAAAAATTCATAAAATATAATCAAAGAAACCAAAGAATTTAATTATATATATTGTTATAGCACAGTAAATTACAAAATTTTATTATATAAATATTAGTATTATAAAATTAAAGATTATTATACAAATTACTGTAGATATAGTGTAAAACTATATAAAAACATTGGATATTACGCCGTATTACAAGGAGTAAATATAGTAGCTGTATACAATAAGAAACATACAGTAAAAACACAAATTCTATTCTCTTCCATTCATTGTCATCATCATTATCATTTTGAGGAATGTCTGGAAGATGATTTAAAATTTCAGTACGCTGAATGCACGGTACTAAAAACTGCCGGCTATGAACGACCCAACAGTTGAAATGGCAGCGAGTAAGGCTGGCCGGTCAGGCGCGTGTTCGCAGCGCACAAGCAATTTTAGTTTGCTGAACGCTTCCTCTACAGGGTTTAGGAACGGGCTATACGGCGGTAGATAAATTACTTGGCAGCTGTGATCATCAATTAGCTGCTTCACTTGGTTAGTTTTATGGAATGGAACATTATCCATAATTACATGTAAAAAATGTAATGTTTTACGTGTATGTAAATTGTGGAAATCTTTTTACAGTATGTATTTTAGCCTATATTCGAGTTACACACGTTCGCTGAGCTCATCTTGCCCGTCGTCTGCTTAATTTCGTCGCCGTTTATGTAATACAAATAATTGCCACTAGAGGGTAAGGGAGAGTGAGGCTAACTAAAGCTCCTAATCTAGAACTTTAGGGCTAACTGGGACGCTTTCTTTATTTTATTATGTTAATTACTTTGTTTCTTATGAATTTTTTTTCTATTTATTTTCTAATTTGAAAACTGCATTTTCTATTTTGAAAACCACATTTTTTCATTTGAAAACTGCATTTTTTCAATTGAAAACTGCATTTTTTCAATTGAAAACTACATTTTATCGATTGCAAAAAGCTGTAAGTATAGCTTATTTCTCCGTGACACCCCTTCTCCTATTAAATGGTTGACCCGTTGGCAAATAAATTTCCCGGATTGGAAATTAGAAATAAAAGCAACTAAATGCTTAATTTGGAACTATGTGAATTGCAATATTTCTGCATACTTAACTGGTGCTTTAATAGCATATTTGCAAGAAAATAAAGGGCGAATCAAAGCGTATTGATGGATTGATGTTCGTTAACTTCAGTGTATTCAAGCAAGTTATTAAGTTTGATTGAAGAGATTTAAACACAGCTAGTCATTTGTACAGGGTGATTTACATCGAATGTAAAATACTTAAAGGGGGTATTATAGAGGTTAAGATAAACACAAAACGTCTTATGAACATGGGTTCAAATATGAACAATAACTGAGATATGAACAGAAATAAAAATGCCGCCACCAAGATCAACAAGTTAATAACTCAGCTTCTGTAAGGCTAGATTAATGCAATTTGAGGGAATAACAAGGTACATAAGACTGTGTATACCGTTAAAATTTGATTGAATTCCAACGAGAAGTTTCCGAGTTACACAGTCAAAATTGTGACAAGTGCTAGTTAGTACTCACAAGTGAACACGTACGTATTATGATGTTGAATGAGTAACTTGGAAACTTCTTGTTAGAATTAGATCAAATTTTAAAGGTATACACAGTCTTATGTACTCTGTTATTCCTCCAAATTTCATTAATCTAGGCTTTACAGAATCTGAGTTATTATAACTTGTTGATCTTGGTGGCGGCATATTTTGGCAAAGTTGACTTTTAGTAACTGCGAGCACTGCGTGCACTGCAGAGAAGCATCCCTCAGAGACACCCAAATGAACAACTCATTCATAGCTAATTGTGTATAAAGAAGAAACGACAAACTTCAGATATTAACTATAATGTTTATTAACGTCAAGCTACAGAAGTGATATTAATTTGGGAGTTTGCCTATTGTTTGATGATATATCCACACACATATACACACGCATACACACACATACACATATATATATTGTGACGTTAAAATTCGACTAGGGCGCTTTAATAAATAAATTATTTAATTCTCATTAACCATCCCAGTGAATCAGGTCGCTACTCTGCCCGATTTAAACTTTACTTGGATTTGAATTCCCCTGTTTTATCTCAGCCCCAATTAATATAACTGTTAAATATCTTTGTAACTTTCACTTAGTCTTTTATCAAAATTTATGATTCCGAACTCTGATCAAAAATTTGCTCGTGGCTTTATTTTTTCCTCTGGGCGTAAGCTAGAACAATCTTTTACAAATAATCTTTAAAACATTCAGAATTGATTACAATATTACACGTTTTCAATCAGTAGTATGCAACCAATCTTTCGGTGAGGCTTCTCTAGCGCCGCAATCCAGAACGTTTCAAAGTATATGGGAACCTTTCCGCCACGGGAGATCGAAAAAGGAAAAAAAAATCTATTTTAAAGAATGAACATAAAAAATCAAGCTAAACCCTCTTTTAAAACATCAATTAGATCCAAGTCTCTTTCACTGGTAATTGCAACTTATTCGTAGGTTTCTTTTCGATTTTTTTTCGATAAACATATGATTTCCCTTAATATTAGCCTTGACGGTCCGCACTCGTCTACGACACAAGGAATATTAATCTGATGCACGGAGTTAAGTGTTTTCTTTGTTTTCGTTTTGCTAATTTTAATAAAGTTAATTTTCTTTGAGTTTTTTTCACTAATCTTCTTTGTTTTAAAAGGTAACTCTTAAACTTTTCGTTTATTCTTTCCTAGATCTTAAGCGCTTGAGTTTCCAGCACAAGCGGTTAGTCTCTCGACGGGGGAGGGGAAACAGGTAAGGGGGGGGGGGCCTCGATGGAAACAGACGGGTAAGAATTATTGTTAGTAGGAACCCGCCAAGATCAACATAACTATCGTTCTCACTTCAAGCCGCAGCCACTTACTATCCAAATCTTCGTTCAGTCCTGTTGCTAAAACCTTGGAACTTTTCCTGGAAATCTCTGAGCTGACCCCCACGTTCCGGTGCGGTTTGTCCAGACGAGGCGTCCTGTTTACTACTTGGTTTCTCCATAATTACATCGCAGATCAGTGCGAATCATTCTGTAAAATATTAAAGAGCATACGATAGATGATGTCTTTCAACGATTCAATGGCCAAAACTTATGCACATTACCGGATTCAGCGATGTCGCACAAGCTTTATCTTATTTCGGTTTGGTAGACAATGTCCATCATCGATGCGGCTTTTCGCATTCACTTCACTGCGTCGTCGTCATTTTAACCATAAAATTAGATAATGGCCCGGGGTCGAACGCGAATTTCTTCAGTATTAATCTTCATCGAGCTATATAGTAAGCGTTAAGAAACGTCTCTTCTAGTTTCAATTTTAACTCAGCCTAGACATGGCGATCTCAATCGAACATCTTCCGCTGTCGGACATCACTAATCGGGAGGCTACGTCGCATTCCATTGGTCTTCCAAGCTCCAGGACATGTCGTCGCGCGGAATCTAGACGTCGACTACCTCTTTCATCTTCAATTCATTCTGACTTCAACAACAGCATTTACGCTGCGTGCGCTCCACAATTGACGCGTTTCTAAATCATTGACGCTCTTGTCCAAGGAAAGATAATTAAAATATCTGTAAGATTAAAATTTATAGATAAAACTCAAAAACAAAATCCGGTAATCAGTTCAGGTGGGGGCGGGCACTCAGGTTGGCGAAAAGAATTCTCATTAATACTATAGCACCAAAAAATTTTGTTCTAGATTTTTGGTTGCTACAATATTTACATGTATGAAATTAGACATGAGGATAACTTTTAATGATTATCTATTTCTTTAATTATTATATCGAAGGAAGAAATCCGTCTCTTTGAAGGTGCTAGACTGGTGAAGGAACGTTATCAAGAGATTCTGCCTCAAGTCGACACTACAAAATAAAGAACACTAGTGCTGTTTTACTATAGTATAGTTACCCTGTTTTGGATTCGTCACTATTGTAACCATTTGTCTTAATCGCTTTAAGTTTGGCAATGCTTATGTTTGTCATTAAGTATATTATGAATAGAAAGTGAAGTTAACTTGCCTATTTTCTTTTAAGAATTGCCCTGTTAGTTTTCCACTGTGAACTCTGTTTTTCCATTAATTATTTTATATAAAGCTAGAGCTTTATTTTCACTTATTAGTATATAGCGAATATTAATACACTAAGTGACAAAACTATGAAGACACTCAAAAAACTCACTTTTACACTTTTTATTAACATGTTTTGTTTTTTGAAACAAGTCAGTTTATATTTAAAAGAACATTTCAAATTGAAAATAAAGAAAAGAGCACGAAATTATGTTAATATATTAAAAATTCTGACGGCTGGAGATAAACGTGATGACAAAACTATGAAACCACCCCTTGTCATTGTTATTGGAACAGTAAAATTTGCATAAAATTTTTTACACGGCTATATATATGGGAGTTAAATATCTCAAGTTATTCTGCACATTGATTAAAGTTTTCAATCAGCCATGCCTTCAGGTGTCAGATTAACAATGTATGAACGTGGGAAAATTGATGCCTTCAGAGCTGCTGGATTGTCAAATCGGAAAATAGCACGTTTAATTGGACGATCAGTTACAGCTGTTAGCAACTATATTCGAAATCCCGAAAAATATGGTCAGAAAAATGCTGGAGGTCGACCAAAGGCTACAACAACTTCTGAGCGCCGACACATCATTCGCAGTGCAAGCAACAAAACTACTACAGCTCGAAAAATTAAACAGGAATTAAATATCAGTGCATCTCTACGAACTGTACAAAGGGTGCTGAAAGAGTCTGAACATCTTCAAAGAAAACGCATACGACGTAAACCAGCCCTCACAACCAAGTATAAAAGTATGCGACTTGATTTTGCCAAAGAGCACATGTCATGGACAACCCAGTGGCATCAAGTTGTTTTCAGTGATGAAAAAAAATTTAATTTGGATGGACCTGATGGACTTTCATGTTACTTTCATGATATCAGAAAGGATGAACTAATTTTATCCCGAAGGCAACAAGGTGGTGGATCTCTCATGGTCTGGGGGTGCATTGGTTGGAAGCGACAATGCCCCCTAGTCTTTATCAACGGTCGAATGGATTCTAAAAAGTATCAAGACATGTTAGAAACCAACTTCTTATCGTTTGGGCCGCTGATGGGAGGAAAAAAGTGGATCTTTCAACAAGATAATGCGCCGATTCACTCATCCACTGCAACAATAAAGTGGTTGGAAGAGAAGAAAATCACCGTTTTGCCTTGGCCAGCACTTTCACCAGATCTAAACCCAATGGAGAACATGTGGGCTAAGCTAAGCCGAAAGGTTTATGAACGTGGTCGCCAATTCTCATCAATATCTCAGCTGAAAGCACATATTGTCGATTGCTGGGAGGAAATGTCATTAAAAGATAGTCAAAACTTGATTAACTCGATGCCTAAACGCATTTTCGAAGTAATAAAGAACGGTGGAAGTTACACCTCATACTAAATAATGTTTTTAAGCTTATCATGTTATTTTGTTTTACCACTTTCATATGTGACTTCAAAGTTTTGTCGCCGTGTTTATCTCCAAATGTGAGAACTTGATTAAATACTAAAGTAATTTCGTTAATTTCTCTTTATATTCTATTTGAAATGTTCTTTTTAATATAAAAAAATCTGATTCGAAAAATAAAACATGTTAACAAAATGTGCCAGTGTAAGTTCTTGGGTGTCTTCATAGTTTTGTCACCTAGTGTAAAGTAATTTTTATTTCAAAAGCTTTCCTTTTGATTATAATATTCCCCGTACAGTACACTGTACACTATTAATTATTTAGTTCGAATATAATCGTTACTGGCACGCAACTTTACCAATCTCACGAACGCTTCACTTATCAGGACCCAATTGGACTATTTCTGGAGATCAGGAAATACGTCGAGTACCATTGTTAAAGTGGCCTGAGGGCAAGAAGACAACGAATGCTAACACTTGATATTGGCTAATTGTATTTGATTTTATTAGTTATTGAAATAATATAAAGTAATTTCACACCATATTTCGTCGTTTCCTCCTTTTCTCTGCTTACGACTTATGCTAGTTCTCTGGGGGGTGAAATTCACTTAGCAATTTTAAAAGTCTTGACACTAGAATTTCGATTCCCTTTTACATTTAGGCCAAAACACCTCACATTTTCTTGGTGTTAGCCAATTTCTGTGAATGACGGAAACTCCTTCATTTTCAAATTCCATCACGTGAAATAGTCAATCTTCCCGCGAACTCCCAAATGGTCCCAACTAAACTTCCCACAATACCCTAGTCGCACGTGACCACTTATCTCTATATAACCTGGTCAGTGCACGTGACATGTACGCAATGCACGTCACATGTTATTGCAATGTGAGGCGATAGGGGCGGGAGAATCCTTATACGGGAAGGACATTATTATTTTCATTATTAGACAATCGTAATTATTTTAATAAGATGGATACAATGATCATTTTTGTATTGAATTTAATAATATAATTAACAAAATAAATATTTTTGTTCACAAGCATTTTAAAATAATTATTTTGTTAAATATATTATTCCAAAAACATAATTAACAATAACTGCAAAAAATGGAATGCAAATTTTTCATTCGTTTTTACTGAGACATTTTAACTTTGGAAATTGTTCTTTTTGTTGGATTTTATCCGTGCAGTTTAATCTTTTTTACATAATTGGAAATGTACAGTTTATATTTGCTTATTTTTTCAAAACTTTCTATATTTGTATAGGTTATTTTAAACTAAAGCTAGAAGAAATTAGATCCATATAAATAGCATACATTTATTAAAATACGTATACTAATAATTTTAACTATTATGCTCGTAAAATGTATAAAATGTATATCATAAAAGGATTGAACATGAGCACAGTATAATGTATAACTATTATAAATTTATTAAATATATATTTAGAAGAAATAAATATTATTTTTGTTTAATGTATATATTTATTATTAGACAAAATAGGTATATTTTTAGGTTCAAATCACGTTAACGGAACCATCTATAAAATGGTAATAATGACGTTCCTTAACCGATTAAAGACGTCTGTAACTCGTCATATACAGTATGTATCTTGGAACACTACACCAATGAGAAACGTGAAAGTGAAATTTTTGAAAGTGGACCTTCCAACTTGTGACCTCGTTGCAAGTTGACCTTGATGAAATAATAACGGAAATGACCAACAAATGACGTGAATATCACTTCATTGTGCTACCTGGGAAGTGGCCAGGGCCGGCTTATCTCCTACCATTTCTTCCTATACTTACTATTCTATTTTTCATAACTCTTCTTCGACTCTTGATCAATGTGGTTCGGCTCCTCTTAATAATCTTTTTAGTGGCGCTCTCGAAATTTCTATCTCGGACCATTTCTCCATCTTCAACTTCTATTCTTTCTCTCTGGCTTCTGGTGCTCCTTCTTCCCTACTACCTTTAGGCGTGTTACGAATAATCGCTTAATTGCCTTTCTATCTTTTTTAGAGTTAACCAATTGGTCAGCTATTTTTGGCGCTGGCGATCACGTTGATGCCTTATTTGATAATTCTGGTACTTCTGTTCGCAAGCCTTGGATGAATGCCTATATTCTTTCTCTTGTATCTCACAAAAATTCTCTTTACCGAAATTTCGCCGTAAACCAAGCCAGAGCACGAAATCTAGGTTTCAGTCTTTCTACAATCATGTCTGTGCTGTAATTAAATTATCTAAATCTAAATATTATTCTGGAGTCTTTAGAATTATTTCTAATAGTCGGTCATAATCGTCGACAATTAACCGTTTAATCCGTGGCTCTCAAGCTGTTTCTACTCAATTTTACGATTCCTCAATGCTAAACTCTTTTTTCATTAACCGACTTTATTCTGACTCTCCTCCCTTATTCTTCGCCCCTTTCCCCTGGTTCGTATCCCTTCTGTTTTCCTACTAATGCCTCCTCTTTTATCGTTTGTCCAACTTCTCCTGTGGAACGTCGTGTCACGTGCAGAATGTACGCACGCAGTGGAAAAGAAATACTCGGTAGTAGGATTAAATAAAAATAATATTTAATGTAGGAAAAGATTAGCTTAAATAATACAATATCAATTAAGCAAATGGCAGTCGCAAAAGCTTGAAGTGCTGCCGCCACCTTTAGCTAAATAAAATGAACACAATGCTAAGCCAAAATTAATAACCGGTTGTTGCAAAAATTTTTTCCGGATTTTTATTCCAACACAAAAACGATTGAACTTGAATGACAGATTCAGCTCATGCAAATGCCGGGCAATGGTTGAAAAGTGAACCTTGAACTGTTCTGCGAGTTCCCTCGTTGTTACATTGTGATCTTCATCAATTGCTTGGCGTAGATCATCATCTGAAATCATGATTGGCCGACCAGAGAGGTGCATCTTAAAGAGTGCTATCTCCGCGTCTGAACCGGCGATACCATTCTTTTATTGTACGTAACTAACAGTGCCATCACGTAAACGTTAGCAAATGTTTCGGTGACATTGCGCAGCACTGATCTTTCCAGAATACTCTTAGAAGATTATTGCTCGAATATGCTCGTGTGAAAGGTCCATTTCAGACCGTTGATGGCACTCACAGATGTATAGTCAGAAAGTTGATTCTTGGATGTAATATAGCAGAGATATTCAGGAATCGAATGCAATAATTGGTTTGAAAAAATATGAACACCCCCTTCGGAAAATGAGCCTTTCTTGGGCACGGGTTCTAGAACCGAAAGAAACTTTTGCAACAACCTGATATTAATGAAAGATAGTAAATGTCCCTTTGCACGCTAACAAAAAGGATCAATAAATCAAATTCAATTAATCGAAGAATTGATCTTATAGACTTTATCTATATGACTTTATCTTTATACATAGGATGCTAGCTTTCATATGGCCACCTTTTAGCTGAATTTTGTGATTATTTCCCGGCGATAATTTCTCAATAAATTTATTTTCTGGAAATAATCCGTTAGTTATTATTATATTTAGAGATAATATAATGCTTGAACGAGGCAGGGTTGACTGATATCTTCCATGAAAATTAGGGAATGCTACTCTGGACGTTTACCGATAAAATAATAAATAAGTAAAATAATAAGTAAATGTTTTTGTTGAATGAACATGCCATTTTTAAGTTTATTTTATGCTAATTCGATAAGTTCTTTCTATATTTTCCATAAGCGGCAGTTTCAAACTGGAACGTTAGGCTTAAAAACATGATTACAAACGTGCAACTTTAGGCATACATACATATCGTATTTAAACTAAAATAGCGATATATCAAAAAAAAAAGTGTGATAGTTAAGATTTACATATACTGGTTATTATCAGAAAACAACTTCGTTAGTTCGAGGCAGTTTGGAAGTAGCCATGTTTGGGAGAAATTATTTTCGCATTAGATGTTGGCGATGAGAAATTCAAATAAAAAGTAAATTAAATGATTGTATAATGAACTGGAAATTGTATATGCTAACAATATAAGATATTTTCGAACACGTTAAAGCAATGAAAAATAACTTTTCTTACTTGCTGTTGACGGCAAACGTATGCTTTGTTACGGGAACAGGCTGAGGCCTTCTTTCAGTATACCCTTGAGCTTGACCGGCGTTGTACTCTAATGGCCTTTGCCATGTTCTCATGCAGGTCAACCCAACAAGTTAACAAAGAAAGTCTCAGGCGACGCCGGGTTATTAGCTAGTACGTATTATTAAGAAATCAGTATTGTTGATAGCTTTCCTTCAGTCATTCTATTTTAACCTGTATTTTCTTTAGAAAGCAGGATAAACATTGCCAAAATACTTTATTATGAGATACAAAGTCGTATAGTGTATACAGTATATTATTTCTAAAACTACTGAAAATAAAGTAGTTTAAAAATATTTTCATTTTAAATTCAGGGGCTATTAAATGTGATATTTTTAAAATTTATATAGTTACTAGCTGATATACCCGGCGGTACTCGGGCTTTTTTTCGATGAAAGTTTGCAATATCTGAATGGGAATAACAGTAAAAATTAGCACATTAAAACAGTAATAATTCGTATAGAAAAACCGAAAAAAACCTTTTAAAGTGTTCCTAATGGACGGAATAATGTGTATGGCTACGAAATTGGAAGGAAATAGAATGAAAATGAAACAATAGTTTGATCTGACGTTTTTTCAGCCCTGGCTATGGCCGTAGTTCTTCTATTTTGTGTGACCTCACCTTTAAAAATTCATTTGTTTATCTAAAAATTCCACAGTTCCAAAACTCTCTTCTTGGGTGGCATGATCGTTTGTATCTGTGTATTCTGCAATTTCATTAATTAGAAAAATGGATAGAAAATTCTGCGACTTGGATTCGAACCAGAAACTTCGACTGTCATGGTCGACGCCTCTACTCATTGGGCTATCGCAGACACCTGAACAGCCATGCTATCACTATTCTTAGCTTTAAGACACTTAGTGACATCATGGCTATTCAAATGTCTGTGATAGCCCAATTGATAGAGGTGTCGACCATGACAGTCGGGGTTCATGGTTCGAATCCAGATCGCGGAATTTTTCCATCAATTTTTCCAATTGGTAAAGTGTTTCAATTCACACTCTGCTCTCGAGGTCTTGAAGCAACACTGGTGCATTCATCACTTAGTGTGATCTGGCAGTCGCAGTTTCTTCTTATGACACATTTGCATCGACGGCCACAGGGTCACTCACCACTTGTTTAGTTGAAGCAGTGTGCTGGAAAAATCGATACAGCACCGAGTGAAGGGGCTGGTTTCTCTGCCGCCTTTCCACTGTTTTTCAATAATCTGCTAACTCTCCATTATTTCTATTTACTGCTCATTTTTAAAGCTTTTCAAGAAAATGTTACATTCTAACAACTATCAATTCTAAGAAAAGCACAAAGGAGAGAAATTATATATATTGTTAAATTTTCCGATGCCTTCTCACTGATTCTCAGAGGAGGTAGATCTTTCCAGCTGTATGCTGACGACCATTACGCGAAACTTTAAATTATGGTCAGGAAATTAGAAAGCCCGAAGAATATTATATTTTATAAGAGGGTGGTCCTCGATTTATCATGTAAGTCGTGTGTCCTCAAAATATTTTTGTCAATGAAATTTACAAAATGATCAGTCTTGAGATAATATTCATTTTTATATATATATATAGATAATAATATTATCTACTTATTATGTTGATATTTATTAAAAAAAATTATATTATTATTTGCACTGGATTATAAATGCATCAGGGGTAAAAGTAATACTTTTTCCATATTTTATAGAACCCCTTTTAAATGAAGAACTTGAACGAGTGAATACAGGTAATATTACAGCTTAGGGTGAACTAAAATTAAAATTTTCTTCATAAGTAATAAATAGTAATTTTGTGAGATAAAATTAAGTATCTGATAATAAAAATTGTTTATGATCTTGATTATAATATTTAAATTTTAACATAATAGCTTGTTTTTTATATTAGTCAAAGAATTTTTTAAAATTAATTAAACATGATGGTTATAGTTACACAAGATGTGTTTATAGCTCTACGGCCAAAACCCTACTGGTCAAATGTATCCAAATTTCGCGTGGATATATTTCTCTAGGTTTTCGATTTCTTAAATTAAAGAAATTTATTAATCATTAATTTGAACAGCTGAGGTTGGTGTATAATAAAACCCTAACCGAATATCTTATGATTATTCTTTAAAAGATTTTTCAAAATTTTCGCTTGGCTAAATTCAGCCTGGGTGAATTAATACAATATCAAAAAATGGCTGATATATAAGCTATGATCTCTTATACCATTATATACAGAGTGTCCCAAATTGATGTATACACTCTTTGAAACGTTATAGCTCAGCAACTGATGTACACACTCTTTGTGTATGATCCGGTCGGCGCTGGAGAAGCATAGCAACACTTCATTGTTGTTCATTTGTTTATAAACCAAAACGGCGGTGAGACTTTCATTCGACGAACATAAATGGATACTGAGTGTTATTGGAAAGTGGAGAATGTTGTGAGATCAACGGCATTGGAGGGTTGAATTTGGTACACCACTGCCAACAAGGGTAACAATAACAAAACTCTAGACAAGTTTGAAGCCAAAGGAACTGTGAAAGATGTGTTGAAAGGTCGGTGCGGAAGAAAGAGAAGTTCCACTGATAACGAGAGTGTTGATGCCGTCATGGAGGTTTTTGCATGATCCCTAAAGAAGTCAGTGCGGCAATGCACTCGTGAAATTGGTATCGTCAAATCCAGTGTTCATCGAATTTTGCGAGGTCAAATATGGAAGCCTTACATTCCGCGACCGTGTCCACACCACTAAATAAGGCGATTGCAATTTTGTAAGTGGTTCCTGCAGAAGTGTGACGTTCAAGGAATAAAATACAACATAAGTTATATTTTTATCTCATTTCGTTGCTGAGTTGTAACGTTTCAAAGAGTGTATACATCCATTTGAGACACCCTTTATTATGTTGATGCAAAATTAATGGCCGATATGTAGTGACTACATTAAAATGGAATAACTTGTTTCAAGCAATACGTTATTAATACAAGTAACATCAAGCAGAGTCAACAGTTTTGAAAACGAGACACAAGCATATTTATTCCTGTGCGTAGAATTCTGGACTTCTGAAGGCGACGATACTCGTTGAAGGCAGTTTTCGCATTATCGTGGTATTTGAAGCACCTCCCATGGAGGAAATTTTCGAGTTACTTGAAAAGGTGGTAGTCAGTTGGCGAGAGATCAGGCGAGTATGCTGGATGATCAAAAATTTCGTAGCAAGATCATATAAAGGAAATATCGCTGAATGCTACAAAATAAATATAAGTCTAAAAGCGATATGGATACTAATGCGTTTATTTATTTATTTATTTGAAGGAAGGAAGGAAATATATAAGATATCCACCCAGGTCCGGTATGGCCAATGGCCAACAAGTTAGGTCCTTGGGTGGAAGCAATCTAAAAGTTTGTTATTAAATTGAGAACAATTGTAAAATTGGTAAGATATTAATAGGTGGATTTAGTAAAAAGAGTCTTCAGTTTGGATTTAAAGGTAAATATGGAAGGGGTAGTGCGTAATTTGGGGGAAAAAGTATCCCAAAGCTTACACCATTTTCACGGGCATATAGAGAAGTATCAAGTGTGAAACACATTGTCATCGAAATATATTGTCACGTGGTAAAAACTAGACAACAGACAGTACATGAATTTTGAATAGAAAACGAAACAAACATTCAGTAATAGAATAATTAATTTCATCTGAAAAAAATAAAAGCATTATAGCTGCACAGCTCACCTCTTGTAGCACTTAAACACAGCACATTAGATCACTTAACTATGTCACAATTGTAGAACGCTTACATTGTGAATATGACAATAATGACACTTAATAATCTTAGGCCCGGCGCAAATGAAAAATCACGAGTGGCCTGATCGCTAGCGACAGCTTGTCGCCCATTGCCGCTGGGGGGATTGCCATTTGTCGCTTGTCGCTTGCTCGTCCTACCGCAAATACACAAGTGTCACTGGCTCACCGAACTTCTCACCATGGTATATACATAATGATAACTATTTAAATAAATAAATGTGGTAGCGAAATGTTCATGCCTTTGGTCCTGTGAACTGATGTTAGTAATGGTTTCATTATTTTCAACTAATGTTTTTATTTATATCTCATTTTTTAGAGTCATAATTAATAACTAATTCGGTAAACAAAACAGGTGCAGACAATACAGAAAACTTATTTGCTTAGAAAATATAAGCTAACACCAAAAATTCAACTATGAAAGTATTGAAGCCAAATATTGTGTTTTTTATTAATTTTATGAATAAATTTTGACGTAATAAATAAATTTGCATTGCTTATATTTTTTATTGTTGTATTTATATAAATTTTTTGTAGTCTTGAAAATTTTGATAGTAGTTTATTATTATTTTTATTATCATTGTTTGGGAAAGCCAAACTCGGATCAAGTCCGGAAGCCAATCCCAGAGGTAGACCCAAAAGAGGGCCAACGCCCAAGGGACTCAAATGCAAGGGAAGGAAAGTTACGCACTCGTGGGAGTACTGATGTTGGGTGTAGGAATTTCCTTACTATGTGACTGGTGTTTAGAATTGTGGCTTTCTGTAAAGTTTTGTATAAGTGTGGGTTTAATTTTAGTGTTGACAGGCTTTTGTGTAGCGAGTGTGGAATAACCCCAGTGACAGGAACAATGTGTACTCTGTTAACTCCCCAAAGGCGTTTTATTTCGTCTGCAAAATCCGTATTTTTAGTGATTTTTGTCAGTGTATGTCTTTTGTAAATTGTGTGTGTTGGGGATGGAGATATCAATTATGTAAGTCACTTTGTTTTGCTTATCTACTAGTGTAATGTCTGGTCTGTTATGAGGGATAGTTTTGTCAGTGATTATAGCTCTGTCAAAATATATTTTATGTGTGGTGTTCTCTAAGACAATGTCGGGGATATATTTATAGTATGGAGTGTGAATGTCCCTTAGCTTGTGTATCTTAGCTAGATGTTGATGTATGATGTTGGCTACCTGGTTATGTCAATGTAAATAATCTGTCTGCGTGAGTATTTCGTAACTGGATATGACGTGTTGGATGGTTTCCTCTGCGATATGGCATTTCCTGCAAGACCCATCAGTCGAATCTTTGATAATATGTTTTCTGTAGCTGTTTGTGTTAATAACCTAGTCTTGTATGGCAATCATGGTTCCTCCAGTTTCCCCAAAGAGACTTCCTTCACTCAAGCAAAAGTTCGACGCTTTTTGTCAACGTGTGGCTGGTTGAGGTCAGAAGGATGTCTACCGTGGAGTTGCTTTCCCAGCCATGATTGAAGTTTAGTGCATGTTGTAGGGATGTTATGGGTGATCTGCACGCTGTTCAGATTCAAAGGTGTGTATTTTGTATCAGCCATACAGACTGCTTTGTGTAATGGTGATGTGTCTTCATACAGAGTAAAAGAATTCTCTGAGTGACTTAGTCTGTTTCTGATGTAGATCTATTATGTCAATAAGACCTCTGCCTCCCCCTGAACGAGGCAGGGTGAGTCTGTCAATAGCTGCGTGTGAATGGTGCTTTCTGTGCTTTGTAAGCAGTTTACGTTGTTTCCTTTCAAGTCCCTCAAGATCTGTGTTTGTCCACTGTATGACTCCAAAGGAGTAGGAGAGTATTGGCGTGGCATAAGTATTGATGGCCTTGATTAAATTTCTGGAATTTAAATGCGTTTTAAGTATTGTCTCTAGCGGATTTGTTTTTAAATAATGAGCGATGAGGCTATTGATATTCGTATTAAAATGATATTCACGTTTTTTATATTAAAATATGAAAAGTTTTACCGGATAAATTTATGATTAAATTTGGTGCACATTTTTGAAAATTTTAATTAAACAAGAGTCATATGAAGATATTGTTTAGTGAGTGTATTCTTTATGTGTTTGTGCTCCAGAAGCTTGGCTTGCTTAAATCCTAGATATTTGTAATATTCGTCATTTTCCATAGCAGCAATGTGATCTGGTTCATCTAATGTGAAGCCCCCTCCCCTAAGTATACTCCATTTTCAATGTGAATGGTTTTACATTTGTCCAACCCAAATTGCATGTGTATGTCTTTTGAAAAAGTTTGTGTAATGTCAAGTAATTGGTGCAATTGTGTTTGTGTGGAGGCGTAGATTTTCATGTCGTCCATGTAGAGTAAGTGTGAAAGCGTGTAGTGGCAGCTTTTATTATGTTTAATTGGAAGATGCCCCGGTTTATCTGTATTTTGTCAGTTGTGATGCTTTCACTGTTGAGTGTGAAGTGTAAGGTAGTTCTCCAATGCAGCATTGTACTTTCTAAAAATGTAATAAGTGTAGGGTTTATTTTATAGAACCGTAGTGTAAATAAAAGCCATGAGTGTGGGACACTATGAAAGGCCTATTTGTAATCAATGTAGGCCGCATGGAGGTGTCGATGTTTATTGTAAGTTTACCGTAGGACCACACTGTCTATCAGGAGTTGCTCCTTACAACCCATGTGATTTCTACGGCATCCCTGTTGTTGCTCAGTGAGAATGTTGTTTGCGTCTATGCGTGTATAAATTTTGTTTGCGATACAGGCAGTTATTATTTTGTAAAGTGTAGGCAGGCGCGTTATAGGTCTGTATTGTGTGGGATCTGTAGTATTATGTGACTTTGGTACCATGTATGTTTTTCCTTGTGTGAGGAAATGTGGCAATGTCTGTGGTGTTTGCAAAGTGTTGGAGATCTGTTTTGCAAGGATCCGATGCAAACAGGTGAAGCGCTTATACCAGAAGTTCTGAATCCTATCTACATCTGGAGCCTTCCAATTGTGAGTACGTTTAATGACTTGTGAGAGTTCATCTGCTGTTATGTCAGTATAAGGCATGTTTGATAGTGTGGATGCTAGTTGCTCCTCTTCCCTGATCCAGCTAGCTTCCCTATTATGTTCAACTGAGACAGACCAAAGAGACGACCAATAATGTTGGAGTGCTGTTTGTGTTGGCAGACCAGTGTTTTGTGTCTGTGTATAATCTTTGTTTAACTGCTTATAGAATGTCTTCTCATTGTTTGCGAATAACTTGTTCTGCTATTTGCGCTGAGTGCATGTTTTGTATCTCTTCAGGCGTTGTGTTATCGCAGCTAACTTTTGTTTTAATGTGTCCATATATTCTGTGATGTGTTGATTGTGCTGCTCATATCTGGTGTGTGTTTTAACCTTCTTAAATAACAGTCTGAGGCGTTTTTTTCTGCTTTGATGAAGTGTTGTTTTTAGTGTACTGTGTAAGTCTACCTAACTGCTTGCGGATTTCGTCAATCTCAGACTCAATCCGCTTTTGCCATTTAGGTTTCTGTTTGGTGTATAATTTGTGTGTGTGTTTATAGATTGGTTTCCTACCCAGTGTGGATATAACTGTAAGAGCCCCACTTTATATAAGTAGGTGTGTGTATTCTAAAGACAAATTTTCTTCAATGTAAGATATATGTGTTCATGTAAGATAAAATTTACCCTGTTTTGCTGTTTATGTTTACTTTAGGTATACCTGGTCTTTGTGTGGGATCCGTTCCCGTGTAAACTGTAAGGTATCTTTTTAGGGTGTCATTTAATGTTTCAATAAGTTTGGTATTCATGTTGTGTTGTGGATAAATATCATGGTGAAGATCATTGTTGAGTGTGTGTTCTACAAGTTCATTAGTGATGTCAATGTTAGTGTTTGAATCTGTGTGTTGAGTGTCGGTTTGTGTAGATGGCTCGTTTTCTTGTAGCTGTTGTGCAACTTCTTGTTTTATTTTCTGTAGCGTGGGTAAGGGTAAGGGTATTAAATTGTTCATAACAATTGTGCGGCGCTGATCTGCAATGCGTTGTTCAGTGACTGTGATGTGAGGATTTGTCTTTTTTAAATGTTATATAAGCGTTGTCTGTAAGCTGTAGTGTCAGTTTCCAATTTAGTGACTGCGTAGTAGGCTCGCATGATGAAAGGGTTTATGTCATTGGTCCATTTCATGCGTTGGCATGGCTTGCCTGCCTTAGTGGTCGAGGGCAAAGAAGCTCTTGAAACACTAGGGACAGGTTGTGGCATTGCAGTAGCCAAACAGGCGGCCAATCCATTGTTGTCCAAACATCTCACTTAGACGCTTGCGAACGACCAACCCGTAATGTGGAGGAGCTTCATTAAGCTGAAACCACGTGCGCTGATACGAGGCCAATGGCAAATTGTCAATGAAGTCTGTGACTACCACGTTGAGAATTTCAGCCCGGTAACGTTCTGCAGTCAGTGTTCCATCGTAAAAATACGCTCCAACCACAGTGTCATTGTACAATCTACACCACACATTGATTATCCAGTTCACTTGATGAGTTGCTTCTCGCAGACATCGTGGGTTTTCGTCTACCCAATGATGATGGTTGTGCCTGTTTATAACTCCATCCCTGGTGAACTGGGCTTCATCTGTACACAACACCTCATGAATGAAGTTTGGATTGTCATCCGGGCAGGTAAGTAACCAGTTGCAGAAGGTGGCCCTAGCAACATAATCCAGTGGCAGTAACTCCTGGTGACAATGAATATGGTATGGGTGTAAATGATGTGCGTGTAGAATGTTCAGAACAGTTCTCTGATGGCACCCGACATTTGCAGCAATTGCTCTGCTGCTTGTGTGGGGATTTGCAGCAACTGCAGCTAGAGCTAGTGTTGTTGTATCCTCGTCGCTTTGTGCCCCTGGTCGTCCTCGTTCTGCATTAACATTCCCTGTAGCCTCGAATCTTTGAATAATGTGACGCATTGTTTGACGAGATGGATGGCGTTCGTTAGGGTATCTGTCTCGATACAACCTAACTGCAGCATGTAGGTTTCTCCTTGCCTCTCCAAAGCAGAAGATCATGTTGACCATTTTTCGTAGCTTGCCATCCTGGAATTGTTCTTTCTTCTGTATGTTGAAACATGCCTTTTATTTGCTTTTCTGCATGAAAGTGAATGTATGGTAATTTATGTTAATTTGTTGATTTGCATGCTTTACATAGTGGAAATATCAACATTCAGTTTTCCTTGTGTAGTGTGACTGTTTGTAAGCTACAAACAGTTCACTAAGTGATTGGGGGTGATTGGTTGGTCTAATTTGGATGATTTTTTTTGTTTTGTTTGGATTTTATGCTGAACAAGTTTACAAATGGGTTTTTTTTCTCTATCCCTTACGGTTTTTGAGATAAATTTTGAATGTGTCCTAATTTGCATATTTGGGATGATGAAAACTGCACCACGGGATAGGCCACCCACAACTTCCTATTCATTGGATTCATCAAAATTGACATATCTGCTTCGGTTCAGACTTTTGTATTCACCCTGTATAATCCTTATAGCAGGACGTGGTTGACATACTGGCACCCTCAATTTGATTGTCTAATTACTAATCAACTACTGTTTCTCGTGCAATCATAGTTTTTCCAAGCCCGTTTACACTTTTCCTCTAAATAAAACTACTTTAGTTTAAGGTGTATTGTTTTTTTTTAATTTTCTGATAATACGTGCATTGTTTCAATTGACAATTTACAATTGACTTTGCAAATTTTTATAAATGCAGTTGTACATTGCAAGTGGATTTTATTTAAGTACTGGCGATGGATGAAGCATTTTCTAGCCCTAGAAAACCCAGCTAGATTTGGTTGTATGCGAGGATTAGCTTTACAAACAAGTCATTCTGAAAAAGAGACTGGTGAATGGTTAAATAGTGTTCCATCGTGCACACAACATAAACCTGTTAGACGTCGTTATCCACGCAACCGTATGCGAGTTTTTTCTCCATTTGAGCAATTTCAAGTTGATCTGGTGGATCTATCGAATCTGTCAAAAGAGAACGATGCTTATAAATTTCTCCTTACGTACATTGATGTTTTCTCTCGTTTTGCATGGGTTGTACCACTCAAAACGAAGACAGGGCAAGCACTTCAAAAAGCCTTTCAAAAAATTCTCACCGATGGTCAGGTGCCACTAAAAGTGAACAGTAATAAAAGGAAGAAGTTTTTAAATAAACACGTACAAGACTATTTTAAAGAACTCAACCTTAATTTCATTGCAACCAAATCAGATGTGAAGGTCGCAACAGCCAAACGTTTTAGAATGAATAAACGACAGACTTTTATAGCAAAATTGTAATGTTTTAATAAACCTTTGCGTTTCGCATTAACTGCATCATCAGGGTAGGAAAACAACTACAATTATTCACAACGACAATCGACAATCGAGCAGTGTAGTGAAACGTTATTCGAGTGGCACTTGAAGCTAAGCTTCCGTAATCTCACCCTTCCTAAATAAATGCCAAGGGAATTACACTGAAGTAGTTAAGAAGCGTGATGAACCCATAAAGGTCATCCATAATATGAAGGAGAACATACCCCCTCTTGGTTGGAGGTGATTTTGATTGACGACTGTCTAGACTAGAAGCAGACCACTAGTATTAGATAAAACACGACCTATGAAGTCCAGTAATCTGGAAATAAGACATTATCAATGTCTTCAAAATTAATATCAAGTATATGCCTTGGATCACGATATCTCTTTCTATGCATAGGATGCTTTAAAATGCCCGAGACTAGCTCGTTGCTATGATTTTCTATATTGGGCAGCATGGATTCCATGAGCCCCTGAACGTATTTGCCAATATGAGTCATGTTGAAGTCATTATAAATGGAGGAATTGCGAACACTTATTCACAAATGAAGGCCTGTATTTATGGCCATACCCCTCCAATAGAAAATATTTTCCATTGGGGGGGGTTTACAAGAAATACCAATTGCCCAACCCAAATAATTGGTCACCATAATCACATGATATTGAATGTGTACAATATGACGATTCGTTGAAATAATCACATGGAAGAATGTGTATATCAACACCAATAGTATGTTGAGATGTTGCATAATTTAATTCATCCAAGGGAGCCAGTCTTATAAGCGGACATGATGACAAGAAGGAAAGGCACTCTATTAAAGGCACTCTATTTTGTCGTTTATTCATTCTAGTATCCAATAAAATAGACCATTATGCAACTATTAGATATTGTGAAGAAGTTCTACTATCAATCACGGAAGTTGGCATTTACCATCCAGAATTTATGGTTCAACAAAGAATGCAGGAGGTCCAGGGTCACCCCCAAATATGCGATCATCAACATCAAGGACAAGTCCCCAGCGGCAAGAAGGACAAAAAGGTATGCGGAATATAGACGAACTGTAGAAGAAATCCGTTTTCTATATAAGAAGAAGGATCGTCTCAGTAATGATATGGCCAGGTATATGAGCACAGAGGTGCTTATGTCAGTTTTAAATAACGTTAAGATGGCGGTTAATGAAGAAAAGGAAACTAAGTTTATGATTATGAAAAGAAAACTGGAGCGACTTACTAGAACGAAAAATCCTCCCAATAAGCATGACCAGAAGTTTATATTCCATAGTAAGGTTATTAACATGACTAACATCAGTTTTGAAGAAGGTGAACAAGCTCTACTGCAGAAAGGACTTAAGCACAATTTGCGACGACTTTTGGGAGAAAGGGACTACGTAAGTTTCGCAATGGAAGCGGAGCAAGCTCATTGGACTTCTTCCAGTGGAGGAAAGAAACACGGCGAGAGTGACTGTGACTGCGGCACAAGGGATCAAGAAAATCAGCAGGATTACGAAAGGAAAAGGAAACGATCCAGAGAACGACATTGCACAGAAGATCAAGAAGAAACTTAAGGTGAATGATACTAAGTTGGTGGAGGCTGATAAAGGAGGTGCGACTGTAATCATTTACAATGAAGAACACATAAAGAAGACACACGAGTTTATCAACAAGAACGGATTTCCAAAATCGAAAAGGATCCTACCCCAAATTTTCTTAAGGCAATAAGGTCAGTCAGGAGTTCCTTTTCATCTAATATTTATAAAGAGTGGGCCAAATCGAAAGCCAATGGACAGCCCGTGCCACCTAGCATTAGGGCCTTGGTTAAAGTCCATAAGGAAGGGAAACCTATCAAACCGGTGGTCAATTGTGTGAATACAACATTTTACTGCTTAGCTAGGAAAACGACGCAAGTTATCAACACGTTTGCTCCAAGACTAAACCGATATGTTATTCAGAACAGTCGTCAACTTGCTACTCAGTTAAGTCATATGCAACTGGAGGATCGTTTCATGACTGTGTCGTTTGACGTGGTTAACTTATACACTAACATACCGTTCCTTGAGATGGTTGATATTATTGACAAAAGACTCGCTGCCAACAAGGTTGAAGAAGACGTTCGTAAAGATGTGAACAGTGCCCTGAATGTAATTCATAAACAGAACTACTTTCAATTCAACAGTGACTTTTATTCGATGCCTACAGGGGTGCTCATGGGATCTCCCATCAGTGCGACGATGTCGGAGGAATTTTTACAAGAACTAGAAGAAAAACACATAACGCCACTATTAGAGCAACAAAAAGTTGTCTTCTATGCGAGATACGTAGACGACACTTTGGTTATTATCGATACCGCTAAAATTACTGCTGAGCAGCTACTGATTGAATTCAACGACTTTCACCATAGCATGGCCTACACAATGGAGGAAGAAGAACAAAGTATCATAAATTTCTTAGACCTTACACTTAGAAGAAAACTTGAAGGAAAACGTATCGAATATAGTATTTATCGTAAACCGACGACGACTGATAATATAATAGGGTTTGATTCTAATCATCCCCCAGAACATAAGTGTGCGGCCATCAGGTATTATTTGAACAGGGCACTCAGTTACCCCATTACAACAGTAGATAGAAAAAGAAGAGGTATGCCTAACATTTGATGTAGCCAGAAGAAACTCCTTTCCCGACATGGTTACATCGTCCATATTAAACAGGACCTGGAATCCGAGACAAAGAGATTTAGAAGAAGGTAATAACCATAAGTATTCAGTATTCACGTA